>VZRL01000950.1:848053-912858 GCA_013397895.1 Origma solitaria | reverse complement strand
ACACCGCGGCGCGCGGGGCGGGGCTATGTGCCCGGGGGCGGGGCTAGGCCGCCTGTGGTGGCTATGGCGGCGCGGGTGCGGGCGGGCGCTGCCCGGCGTCGTCGCGGGCCGATGACGCGGGCCGTCGTTGCGGTGTTTCCCGGTGTCGCTGTTCCCGGTGTCGCTGTTCCCGGTGCGATGGGATCGGACGCCCCGTGCTGATGGCGGCCCGCCGGACATCGCACGGCTCCGCGCCGGGGCCCAGAGTCGATGAGTTCACCGTCCCCGCCGAGAAGAGCCGCCTGCTGGAGCGCAGCCGGGGCCGCATCGAGGGCTTGTTCGAGGTGCGCTTGGCCGTGTTGGGGGCGCAGGGGGACTGGCGGCCCGCGCTGCCGCCATCCAACGCCAGTGCCAGGATCTGGGTGCAGCTGGCGGGGTGCACGAAGGCCGTGAGCAGCGCCAAGGTACGGGGCCGGGAGCGGGGCCGGGCGGCGCGGTGGGGCCGCGGGCAGCTGGGGGTTGTGTCCGGAAAGGCCCCGCCGGCCGGGCACGGCCGGGACCGCGGGGCGCGGGTGGGAGGAAGAAAGGGTGGGAAAAAGCCTAGTGCCCCAGGAGGAAACACAAGCGGCATTGCCTTGGCAGCTAGGGGTGTGCCCGGTGCCAGGGAGTCTCCGGCCGTGTTGACATAAGCGTAGGGAATAAAGCGAACCAACTCAGCTGAGAAGTGAAAAGTTCATGGGCACCGCGTTATGAAATAGTCCAGCCCGTAGCTGTTATGTGGTAACACTGGTGAGGATGGGCCGAGCTTTGTTTTAAAGCGAGATTAAAATGTTTCGCTTCCCTTCTTCCTCCCAAAGTCAAGAAATTCCTCGGAGTTGTTTGGGCGTTGCCATGTTTTGCCTTACAGACTTCTCTTATTCTGTGGCATTTAGTAGCTCCTTAGCAAAGTTCTCAGTAAAGCGTAATGCAGCTCGTATTTCCTTGATGTAAAAGTTGTCAGACCAGGACAGCTTCACCGACAGATGGTTCTCTTTTTAACACGAGTCTAACGCGTCTGTACGGGTTGTGTCTCAGAGGGGACAACAGTTGCTGTGAAGTATCTTCACACGTGCCAAATGTCTTGCACAACTAACCTTTTGGGGGGAGTTTCTCAGCAGTAATGCTGAAATTAAAATTACTCATTGTGAACCTGGCAAGTACAGCGGTTTGAATCATGTGATGAGAATTTTAGTGTGAGCAGTAGCTAGGCTGAAGGGCTCTTTTAAACCCAAAATCTCGATATGTGGGCGTTGGTCTGTTTGTTTAACTACGCGTGGATGTTAGTGGGGTTTCTGGGCATGTGTTTTTGTGACTGAATTCAGATTTGGCAGCCTGCTTTCAAAAAACTTGGTTCCTTAATTGTGTAATGCATGTGTTCCTTAACATGTAATGCACTTCCTTACAATGTGTTGTAAGGAAAATACTATGAATGTGTAGGGAGTTGAATTGTTTGGCACTGAAATTTACTCTAAACCAATCTGCCTGGGCTCAGAGAATCCAGAAACTGTTACAGGTAGATAGTCTTCTTCTCCAAGCATCTACAGTACAACTTCCCGTTTTTCCAGGAAATTAAAGCACAAGAAATAAATAGCACAAGATTTCCGTTTTCTAATTGCTGCTTTTCCTAATAAGATACAAAACGTTTTCTACTCCTAATGCTTTAAAGGTTGTAAGAAACTTGATTTCACTTACAGGTAGAGCAGTTTTCAGACGCTGTCTGGAGAAATTACTGACTAGAAAGTACAAACAATTGCTAATCTTTCTCTCCCTTTAAAAGGTTTGGTGATAGCAATTTGTGTTTTAATTCATCAGTCACATGTAATGTATACATTCTCCAGTGCTGCTTAGTAAAAAAAAAAAAAAGTTCCCAGATTTTGAGCATGGTTTTCACCAATTACATTGTTATCCTGTTGCTCTGCAAAAGCAGTCATGTGATGACTAAGGCGTGGAGCGTAATCCTGTGGGTTTTGCTGCAGAAGCAGTTTGTGCTGATATGTTCCTGAAGCAGCCTGCCTTGATATTTGCGATGATGTAACTCAGGAGGTGATAGGAAGTGGTGTTACGTTACTCATTACCTTGTGTTGATTCTCAGTTCCATTTAAAAGAAGTTTAATGTTTGAGAGCAAATATAGATAATAAAATGCAGTATACTTGGGATTCTGCAAGTATAATGACTGCAGCTTAGAAGCTGGTTTCACTGCATTAAAGAGTTGTAAGCACAGAAGGAGGCAGTTTTGGAAAAATTAATGCTATCTGAAAGAACAAATAGTATACTGTATTGACAGAGTTTTGAACTCTTGACACACTTAAAATAATGTAGTGGAATGAATTTACCTGTAGTAACTTAGAGGTGACAGAAATAGCATTGGTATTTTTATTTTTTTTCATTTTTTTATTTTTTATTTTTAATTCTTTGAAAAACCTGGACTTCAGGAACACAGAAGTATCTGGAGCCTAGAGTTTTCTCGGTCAGTAACAAAAATATAGGATGGCTGCTGTTGTAATAAGCCTTAGGAAGTGTTCTTTAGAAACAGTTTTTAGAAGTTCAGGTTTATGGACTAGGTAGAACTCTAGTGAAAGGCATTTGTTCATGAAGAGTTCTCTTTGACCAAAAAATAGGGATGGGAAAATAAATCTCTTTTGACAGCCTTTTAAACTGTTTGATCTACAACTTAAGTAAGCTGTTCCTATCACATATAAACAAGAGGATATAAAAGAGAGGCTTCTATGAGACCTATTTAAAAATAATTTTAGATACTGGTGTTTTATTTCTATTGTCCTGTTTACTGGCAGTGTTTACTTTCTCACATTCCTTCTTCTAAGTTTGCTTTATTTTCTAGTGTACTTGTCCGTTACTGACCTAATAAAAACTAACTGGATATATTAGGTTTTCACAACTGTTCACTCTGCTCTCTTTCTCCTCTTAGGAATACATCAAGGGGCTGTGTGAACCTGAGCTAGAAGAAAAGGAGTACTACCCAAAGGACATGCACTGCATCTTTGTTGGTGCACAGAGCCTGTTTCTCAACAGCCTTATTCAGGATACCTGTGCTGATGTAACAGTGCTGGAAATGGGATTGCTCAGTATTAAGGGGGGTGCAGAAGCTGTTGTTATGGCTCAAAGTCATGTGCAGCAGTTTGTGAAGCTTTTTGAGAACAATGAAAGCTTATTAAATGACAATGAATCAGAGATTAAAAAGCAGTTCAGACAATTTGTGGAAGCACATGCAGACAAGTATACAATGGATTTACTGATTTTGCCTAGTGCACTAAAGAGAGAACTCCTAGCTCTTACTCAAACTGATGTTTCTGGAGTGGAGAGTGATATCATAGATCTCACAGGTTCTGAAAGCCTACAAGAGCTTGTACAGAACAGCACCTCCAAAGTCGTTGCTGCAAGCAGAGATGGAAGGGCAGGTGGGGAGGAAGCAAGAAGCACTGCTGGCACACCTGTAACTGAGCTTACAAAGCAAATGGACACTGTGTTTTCTGATGCTTCTGAAACAACTTTTGTTCCCATAAAGGAGCCTCTGTTAGAGACAGTGGCCTTCAAAGAGAGGCACTCATGTAAAAGGAGATCTTCTGATGAGGAGGAAAGGCTCCCTAAAAAGCATTTCTCTTTGGAAAATGATCAGCAAGTGAAATCTGCTTTACACAGTAATCCTTCAGACACTGATGCAGTTATTGATCTGGTTTTGGATAGCTGCAATGAATCAGATGGTCCTACTTATTGCCTTAAAGAAGGTGATGCTCTCACTGAGGAAATGGAATATAAGATTCTTGTGAACTTCTTCAGAACAATGGGATATTCCCAAAATATTGTAGAAAAAGTTATTGGTATCCTAGGACAATCTGTGGAACCATTAATATTGCTAGAAGAAATTGAAAAGGAAAATTTAAAGTTTAAAAAAGAACACGAACAGTCATCTCAAAAGCCTAGAACTGTCAATCTTCCTTTAGGAAATAATGTAAATAATTCACAAAAGCTAGAAGACAAAGGCATTTCTAGGAATAAAAGTCCACTTAAATCCAATCATGCTTCAAAGGAGACAAAAAACGAGTATCCCAAAATAAGAGGTGCTCTAGACACACAAGTTGGTGCAGAAGATAAAATGCATAGATTGGCATGCCAACCTGCTTCCCCTCCCAGCAAAAATTCAGCTCTATGCTATAAACAGAGAGATGTTTATGGCCCTGGTAAGAATCACAACTCAAGGTCAAGCAATATAGAAACTGATGGCGGAGCAACTTTCAGCACTGTCCAAGCTGGAGCTCTAAAAGATGTTGACTTTGTAGCCAGAGGGAGCTCAGATGTGCAACATATCTCGAGTAAAACTGCATTTCAGCAAAAATCTTCAGGGCCCTCAACTGTCCAGAACAGTCACCCTGGTTCTGAGGGCCAGCTGGGACACTGCAGCTTTTCTCAATTGAGGCCTCTCTACCAACACCCTTCCCAAAGTTCACATTGTGAAAATCCTGGCCCAGACTGGTTACTGTCTTCACAAAAACATCCTTCAAATCCGGATAGAGAGACTGTGGGACCACATCCAGATCTCTCCATTACTGGAGTTCAAAGATTTTTGGACTCTCTGAAGAAGCCATATAGACTGGAGTTGATAAATGAACCTGGAAAACCATATTTAAAACATATAATTATTGATGGAAGCAATGTTGCCATTTCGTAAGTATTGTTTTTTCAGCTATCTCTTTATTAACAGTTCAATGAACTTTCAAATTAAGTGGGGGCTAAGCAGTTGCAGTGGCGCATATAAAGTTTTTGCTAGCTAGGTCCTTGGTGTGCACGTACACACAGTTGTGCCATTTCAGAGTAACCTGATTTGAATCACCAGTGTTGAGCTCAATGTGACACTTCAGGCAGGAGTAATCTCAGGGCAAGCTTTGCTCTGTTGCAGTCAGTGTTATGCATGAAGTTTAATTTGCTTTGCCAGTGCCTAACAAAGACGTTAAATTATTGTCAAGTGGTTTGGGTTTGGTTGGGGTTTTTTTGTGCTCTTAACATCTTGTAGTTTTAAAGTGGAGGTTCTCCTCTAGTAGTGATATTTCTCCTCTAACAGCATTGCATGTTAGTGCTTGGATCCTTCTATTTTTTGCAAATGTATATGTGTATATTTACCAACTCTATATGTGCATTACAGAGGTTCTGATATTTCCTTCATGCATGCCAGTGGATTGCCCTGCACACCAGCTGGGCTGCACACACCCCACCTTGGACTAGGGCGTAGTAGCTGGGTGCTATTGACATACAGTCCCCGAAAAGGTTATATAATGCCTGCTGCCTTCTACTCAACCAAATGAAAACTAGTTATGAAGCATAAAGGACAGAGCTGCCTCAAAGTAGCAGAACCATCGAGATACTGAAATAGCCTACTAAATAATCAATGCATAGGAGCCTGTTGGTTCGATTATGTAGGTATTCTGCAGCTTCCCTCTGGCTAAATAAAGCCTCATTATTTCCTTGCGTTTTATAAAGTGAAGATTTGTTTGCAAAATTGCGTTGAATTGTTCTCAGTTTTACTTCTCACTACCTTGAGAACTGCTTCCATGCTTATGCTGGTTCAGGGTTCTTTAGACACCCGAGTTTTGTGGAGTTTGGTTTTTTAAGGGGTGGGTATTAATGCATCAACCACATGCTTAGACTAATGCTGTATGGGTTTCTGAATCATTGCTTGCCTCATGTCATAAGTCTGGAAAACTGCAAAAGCTGTAGAATTTTTTCTTTTGACATGTGCAGCACATTGATCTGTTATCACGTTGTCTCAGGGTGCTTATGGAATGAGAAAGCCCAAAGCTTACCCTGGCTGCTAATAAGTATTTTTTAAAATTACCTGGTTTTGTGTGCTGAAAGCAGGCCTTTGAGGGCAGACTGCAATATCCAGTTGTTGGGTAACTCAAATTTTATTCAAATATGAAAGAAACTCAGAATGACAGAATAATTGAATTTATTTTGCTAGAATAGTGTGTAAATAATATGTACTTGTGGTGGTGCACTCAATCAGAAACATCAGCTGCCCAAACAAACTGGGAAACAAAGGACAAGCAATAATCCTTTGAAGTCTTGGTAAATGATTTACCTGAATCATAGCCCAAGTGGATGGGCACTATTGTTCCTGCACTTCGGGGGAAAGAAGCCCAGGAGTTACCGATTTGGGTAATGGCCAGGAGGGAAAGTTATTGCTGGCCAAAGTCAATCATCCTGCAGCCCTATAACCAGCGGTCCTAAGCGAGGCCCATCGAGCTCTCCTGGGGCTCAGCAGCTGTGCCAGCACCTCCCTCGAGTGGGACACTGCTCAGAGCTCACAAATCCTCACCTTTGAGTAAATGGTGAGGATTTGTGAGCTCAAAGGATTTGTGATACTCAAAGGACTGTTCCTGAAGCAAAGCTCCCACACACCTCTCCACACTTCTTGAGGTGTGACCCTTGCCTGTTGGGAAATGCAAAGGGACTTGGTGTAAGCATTTCACTAATGCTGAGGGGAACTTTTGGACACAGAAAATTAGGTGTTCACATTGTGTATCTGTGTATGTATGAATTGATCACAATACGAATTTTAATGTCTCAAATCTACAGTTAAGTCTATATTTTTATATTGTTATAACTATAGTGAGCCCTATGGAATTGCTTTGTAAATGTTAAAGTACTCAATGATTAAGTGCTGCTAAACCCTTTTGCACCCTTATCTCTGCATCCATATGCCTTGCACCCTCACCCCCTTCTGCATTCCTGACTTCTGCGTAAATCATTCCAAATTGATTCTAATTTGGTCTTTGTTTGCTTTAACCTTGGAGTTAAGTAATGAACTTACTCTCCGCAAGTTCGCAAGAGTGAATGTTGCCACTGAACTCTGTGAAGTCATATTTTCACAAATTCATATCAAACCCTGCCTTTGCCAATACCTTTGACAGTGTTTCTTTAAGCAGCCAAACCATTCATTTGTGACAGTATTTACTTCAGTTACAAACCAAAGAAAGCAACCTGCTGTTTGCTGCTTTGTGCTGCTTATGATCATCTTTAATTTAAGAATTACCTTTGTTGGGCCTTCACAGGATTTTAAACAACTGGGACAGGCAAAACCAGCATTTACAATGGCATTTGGAGAACAGATGCAGTCTTTGAAATGGATGTCTTGAAAAGACTATTGCTGTAGCAATTTTCTGTCCCTTCAAGTGTTTATGTAGCTAAAATAGAGTATTTTGTTTTTATTTTAGTTTAGCAGTGACATATTTATTCATATTATAGCTTACATTAATTCTACATGTTATTTGATACCATTAAATTGGTTTTATTTGCATGCTATTTTTTAAGTTTTAACAGAGCAGGACTTTGTGATCATTCAGGACAAATGAAGAGCTGCTTTTCTAAGTTTTAAAACATTTGAAAAATAGTTTACTAATAGTTCAGCCAGCTTAGAGCTCTAAAACAGGAGAATAAACAAGCAGAGAAGGCATAAATTTTGATATGAATGTCAAGACCTCTGCATTTCTTGAAGTCCAGTTGAGAACCATTAATTCATTGAAAATATTTAATAGAGTTTTTCAATGTAATGAATAGGATACCTAACTTAAATTAGTGGAATGATGACTGCATTTTAAGTTTATGTCTCAGAAGGTTTACAAAGAATAACTCTTCTATGAAAATTGCTTTCCTTTATTTGATTGTTCTTGACACCAAGTATGCTTAATTTTATTAAGGGCAAGTATGGCATAGTATTTTATTTTCCTCTGGAAATTCTGTTAGTAGGTCTGATTCTTTTACCTTTTATATTTCAGATATGACTTGCTCATTTTTTTTGCCTTTCTACATAAATAGTTCCTCTCCAAATTCAGAGAACCTTAATAGATTTAAATTTTGATACATGTATTTTTAAAAGAATTTACAAAACTAGAAAAGGGTAAATGAATGGTACTAAAAGCTGAGTTTCGCTGTAAAATATTTCCATGGAGGTCTTTTAAAGACTATTCTGTTGGGAAGATTTCTTGATAGGTTAAACTAGGGTTTAAAGATAAGATTCTGTTCAAAAGTAAGAGGGCTTACTATTAGGGTTATAATATGCACTTGCACATTAACTAGAAGACTGGTTTAGAAAAGGAATACCTCTTGCTCACTTACTGTTATAAGTACGTTGTACTGATTTGACATCTAATTCAAAACATAGATTCTACACTACTTTGCAAGAAATGCTTTGGCTGTTCATGCCATCAGTGCTCGACCAGTGTGTCTTTTCTAGGGAATCATATCTTTGTTTTGTCTAAGTGTAGCCTCTGTGAAAATGCTGGAGTCCAGTTAGACAGTAAATTGTGCCATGTATTAAATAGGCAAATAAGGTCATTGGGATAATTCCAAGTGGGAAGGGCCTCACAAGGTCATCAACTCAAATCTTTGTGTCCCTCATTTTCGGCAGTTGCTGATTCTTCTCCAAAGTCACTTAAGGGAGTTGTAAAAACAGATAATGAACATCTTCTATTTTTAAATGGAGAAAAAAGATTCATGCCAAAATACAATGTTTTGCAAATATTTCTTCAAAGAAATTTCATTATTTTGCTTCAGAACACTAGCTCAAGACTGTTGAAATGAAGGGAGAGGAGGCCCTGATAGATTAACAAATAACTGCTCAGATGTAGTCCTTGATAATTAGTTGAATCAAAGGTGTTATATTTTGTAGTAGGACTGTATTTGGAACTACCAAAATACTGGATTATTATAGTTTTAATCTATACTCAATATTGGCCTCTTTTTTAAAAGCTAAATGCACTTCTGATTACTCCATTATTGTTGTGCCTGAGAAACTGAAAAGAGACTGAGCTATAAAATTACAGTGTTATGTATCTCTTCTCTTCTTTTGCTGGAGATCTTTTTCCTTTATAAGATTCCTTATCTGTAACACCCGTGTGCCTTTTCTTTCCATGAGGCTCTGTGGGGGACTTTCAGCTTCACTTCGCAAGGTTTTGTTCCATTTACTTTGTTTTCATAGTAGTAAAACTCAAGTGAATTTAATCTCCCTTCTTTTTCTTTCACCCTCAGTCATGGTCTGAGGAAATTCTTCTCCTGTCGAGGAATTGCAATAGCTGTAGACTACTTCTGGAAACGTGGCCACAGAAATATTACTGTATTCGTTCCACAGTGGAGAACAAGGCGTGACCCTTCCATTACAGGTGAGGCACATTTCCTAATGTTTTCTTAAATAAACCAGATTGTAACTATATTTTTTGATAATTCTGTGAAGAATAAATGGAGAAGGAATGCTTCATCAAACATTAAGCAGGAGCAGTCTGGCTGCTCAGCATGAGTAACTGAGTTTCCATTTACAGCATGAGAAACCCTGAAATGCTGTTTAGGCTAACAGCTGTGCCAGCAGTGGAGGCCTTTTTGGGTTGGTTTTTGTTTGCTCTATAATTTCTAGTTTTGACCTCTTCCTCCCCATTTTTATAGTATGAGCAATTCTTCAGCTATCAATGTTATTTCTATGGCATAATTGGTACACAAATAGCCCATCTTCTCTGCTAATTACATCTCCAACTAATTGTCAAATCATGTTTTAACAGAGCAGAATTTCTTAACACAGCTCGAGGATGTTGGAATATTGTCTTTAACCCCTGCAAGGATGGTTTTAGGAGCAAGAATTGCTGCTCATGATGACAGGTACAGAATATACATAGCTTTAAAATCTTTTTAATCATCTGGCAAATGGTTGTGAAAGCTTAATAATTTCATGAGCGGTTCTATTAGCCAGCCAGTTTTGCAACCTCTCTAGACAGAGCTATGCATCCAACTTAAGACTGAGCTCTACATCTGTTATGTTATTTCGCTGTTGTAGGAAACACTCCTGAGTATTCAGAAAGTCATGAAGAATTACAGATTTTCATGGCAGTTTAAAAGATAAATAAAAAGGCAGTCTGAAGAAATTAATCTACCAGTAATGTTTTTATTCTTTCGTGGTCATCACTCTATCCCTGAATTGCCTTTTATGCTTGGGGCATAAATCAGCTACTAATCAGATAGTACTTGGCTCCATTTTTTTCTTGATGCCATGTTGGCATACAGACATTGCTGTGTATTTGGAGCAGTGCATTTGTAACAATGTGTAAGCCAGTGAACTTCCAAGTTAATATGAGCACCAAAGATCAACTTCAAAATGTGGGGATCATCTGTTGGTGAACAAGACAACAGTAAGCTTTAGGAGTTTGTGTTGTGGGACTTTCCTAATACTTCACTAATGTTTTATATACACCTAGCATTTCATAAGAAATGCTCTGGCAATGCAGTATTTACAGGTGAGATTGCTGTGGAAATAAGTGTTATAATAACATATTTGCACTTTTCTTGAAAGCATGCACTTTCCTTCAAAAAGACAGCATCCATTATCTTGTGGCTAAAATAGTTTCAAATGGCAGAAATCATATTTTCTGAGAGGTTATAAAAGAAAACAAATACTTTTTTCCTTAATAAATCAGTAGTTATGTTTTGTCATAATTTATTTTACAAAAACGTTTTTAAGAAGTGTTGACAGAGCAAACAACTAACATGCAGAATCCTGACTGGCAGCACACAGACATTAATGCTAAGCAAAAAAACTGTGTGGAAATGAGTTGGTCAGAATGTGTGTTGGAAATACTGTACTGTTCCATAAAGCAAGCCATTTACCTCTACAAATACTTAGATCTTGGGTTTGGGGGGAGGTTTGCTTGTGTGGGTTTGTTCGGTTGGTTTTTTTAATGGGGAAGAAAACTACCCATGAAGACTCTGCTGCACTAAATAAATGCATGCTACCCAAAACATTGCTTAAAGTTTACGGTGGGTAAAAACAGTAATTTCCTGGTAATTAAGGTCCTTGTTTTCATGCAAATAAATTACTTTTGAATGATGAAATGTTTAGTTTTGTAGATCTTTGGATCGTTTTCAGCAAAACAAAACACCTTAGTGACCTTTGAAATTAATTTTACAGATTTTTATTACACCTTGCTGTTAAAACTGGAGGTGTTATTGTGACTAATGATAACTTCAGAGAATTTGTGACAGAATCATTTGCCTGGAGAGAAATTATTCAAAAAAGGTAATTCATGAATTTCTGTGAAACCTTAAAAGGATGTCTGTGCTTGTAGTTGTAGGCACTCTACCTTTGTGTGGGGTTTTGCTATTTTTAATTAACCTGTCATGCAATTCTGGTAGATCCAAATAAAGTATTCTGTGATTCATGGTGGTGATTCATGGCTTTACAGTCATGTGTTGAGTAGTCTAATATCGCTATTATTCATATATTCTGTCATGTATGTCTGTTAATTGCTCACATGAGCAGGAGCTTGGTGTAACAGCACACATGTGTCACTTCTGAAGGTCAGTGGTGTATCTTGTTAGAGCAGTCCACTTTCACAGCCCTTCTTGTTTGAAAACTCACTTTCTTCAAGGAGACACAGTAGTTGATGAGGATGTAGAGTGTTGCTTCTAATTGTTCAGAATCAATCGTTCTTTACTCAAGCAGGGCAGATTGGCACAGCTAAACAAAACAATCACTTGCAGCATGTCCATGTAGCCATTTCCCTGCAGTTGTTGTTCTTTGGGTTTAGATGAGTTCACTTAGGCATCAGATATCCCTGCTTCATCTTGTGGAGTTTTTTTTCTTCTGTGCAATTTATTTCTTTTTGTTTCTTGGTTAGTTTGTTGGGTTTGGGTGTTTGGGGCTTTTTTTTTCCCTTTCAGTTAAATCAGGTCATTTTACTGTTAAGGTGTGATCTTCTGTTACTGAAATTCCCCACTAATCCCTGACATCCTCTGAGGGTACATCTGTTACAGTGGCTGGGGTCTGTATAGGTCTAACGAAATAAGTAATTAAAAATTGCCCTGGGTTCTCACAGTAGTGCTGGGAGACCATGGAGCTGATGCTGGCTAATCAGGTAGGCATCTACATGATTTCTTGAGTGAATTCTACCCAAGTCAGGTTCAGTTCTCCTACAGAACTTCAGCAAGAGTACTTGGCATGCCATCTCAAGTCTGTGGTTTTTTAAGAGCTTGAGTTAACATCTGCTATTAGTTTTACTTCTGGGGAAATTCCACTGCACCAAATCTTTTCCTTGTAGATAAATTTCAGTTGAATTGGTTTTTTTCAATGCAGATTTCTACCTGTCCCAAAATGATTACAGAAAAAAAGCTTTGTGTCTCAATTGTAAGCAGAGCTAATACTATGTTTGCTAGTTGTGTGGCTTTCTGCTAACACAGGCATTTTATCTACATGAAGGTCCTTACAAGGAAGGGGAGTTAGAACAACCAAAAAATCTTCTCTAGTCACCTAGAAAATTCCACAGTGGTCTTGTTGCAAAATTTCTGTCATAAAACAGTTTCTGTCAAAAAAGAAAGAGCAAAGCTCTGTGTTTTGCAGTGTAATAGAAAGAATTCACAGCTCCCACTGAATTATTTTGACAGGGACTGCTGGTTGTATCTCAGTTGGGTTTACTAATTAATCTTCAGGGACTCCTGATGTGGTGTCTGCTATAAGGAAATTCATCCTGTGCTATAAAGGTGAAGGATAACAAGGGTTGTTATTTAAAAGAACTCTCTTGCAGGTTGCTCCAGTACACTTTTGCTGGTGACATATTTATGGTTCCTGATGATCCTTTGGGAAGAAATGGACCCAGATTAGATGACTTCCTCCGAAATGAAGGCTATTCTAGGTATAAGCACTGTTTTCACTTTTGTTTGACACAGTTATTTCACATTTGAAATAAACTGTTCTCCTGGTTCACTCACACACCTGTAAAGCACAGTAAAGTTAAGTAGGAGCACTGTAGCAGTAGCAGCTTAACCAAAAAAAAATGTTTTTCCTGTTACTTCAGTCTTTTGAGAAACTGCTGGTGACATTTGCCTCCAATCGTGATCTCTTTCAGAGCTAAGATAAGTAAGACAAAAGCTTCTTCTGAGATTTGACTGTGGTAGGTTTCGTGTCACAGGTGTGTTAGCAGCACCCAGAGGTGCCAGAGGTGTGGGTATGTGTTGTTAATTACACTGATGGGATGTAAGACACCTTGGTTGATCACTTATTCACTGTGGGACAATAGGTGCTACAAACACTGCACTCACATTTTTTTGTCACGGGGCAGACACTTCACCTCATGGTTGAGGGTACCTTACTGTTGTCAAAACAATTTTTGAGGCATTGTTATTAAATGCATTTGTATTTGAGTAATAATTAAAAATATTAATGAACATATATTGTTCATTTAAGATTAATGTGCCTTTTAAATGTGCACATATTCAAAGTATGATTTTGCTTTGTGTTAACTCCTAAGACTTGAGAATTAGTTTGCTTTTTGGCACAAGATAATAAGCTGCTGTTTTTCACCAGCTTAGACATTAGAAATGCTAATAATTCTGAGGAGTATTGAGAGGGCTTTTAAAAACAAGTGAAGTAATTTAAAAATTGGCAATAGAAAAGGCAAGCTATACTTAAGGAATAAGACAAAGAATAAGCAAGAATCTCATCTGCTGGAAACATTTGAGGAAAGTGGAACATTAATATACCAGTAGATCACAAGCTGATTTGAAAATAAATGTGTTGACACTAAAAAAGCAAGTGCAGAGCTAGAACTCCAGCAGAAAATGCTAAACATATTCAAGCTCTAGTACAAAACCTTTGAGATGTTGTTTGGAACACTGTGTTTGCCTGCCTGAGAGAAGTAAAATGAAAACAGTGTTCTGAGAGGTAGATGAGTGTGATGGTTGTAGAGATGGAGAGTGTCTTTTGACAGGACCACAGAAGAGCTTGGTTTCTTATCTATAACTGCGAACTGGAACTAGGCTTTGGTGTTTGGTTTGGGTTTTTTTTGGAGGGGAGGGGGCAGGGGAGATAGAGAAAAGCTGCCAGTGCCAAGACTTAATTTTGTTCCTTCCCTGTGACTTTTCTACATGAGTTAAATGATACAGAAAGCATAAATGGCACCAGGAACAAGATCAGAAACTAGAAGGATCTTCAGCAACTAGAAAACCTTTCCATGTTGAGTAGCAGGAGGTGTCATAACCCCAAGTGCTTTTAAAATAGAGCTCTGTAATTTAGATACTATTTCCCTTGGTGGTAGGAAACGAGACTATAACATGAGTTCCACTTCACATTTCTCTGGTATCTGCTGGCATTTGAAGTAGACTGAGCTTTACATTTTGTAGTGCTAGCAGATTGTGGAGTAGCAATAACTTTTCAAAGTTGGAAATGAAATCTTAATAATTACAGAAGAGTCCTCAAATCCTGAGATTGCTAAAACAACTTCATTGCCCCATTAAGGATATCATATGAAGGAAACAAGGCTTTGATCTAAATATGAGCACAGCTCAGAGCAAAAGTAGGTAAGAATAGTCTTGTGAAGCAGCCTTGGAAGCCCCTTTGGTCTGTTAGCATTTTCACATGTTCCACATCAGTGTACATGTGTTCAATGTATCTTTTTATCTATACCTTCATAAAATAGGCTTTGACTTGCTGTAATCTGCCAAGTGCTCATAGCATATTGAGGCTACTCCTGGGTGATATTAATGTTATTAGTTGTGCCAGATTCAAACTGAGAACTGTTACACCTGTTTTCTTTTGCTTTGAAAGAATCCTTGTCATTCGATTCCAGTCAGTAACTAGCAGAGCAGCAGGGAAGTTTAACTTACACACATTTTTATTTCTCTCTCTTGTACAGAGAGAACCACAGTTAGCATCTCCTTTAGCTTAATTTAATAAAAAAAATTTTTTTGTTCCATAGAGATTGTTGGTCACCACAAAAGGCTTTACAGAGCAGTGGACAATATTCTTCTGAGACTCCTTTCTTCCCCCCTGAAGCAAGCAGTAGCAGTCGGCAGCCTGGAGGCAGAGTGCACAATGATCATTCACCCATATGGCTTCCACGGGAAGAAAACACAGACCCTCGTGCAGCAATTCCACCACAGAGATCTGCCTCAGAAACAGTGCAGCTAAGAGAAGCCCTGATAAAAATTTTTCCTGACTATGATCAAAGACAGAAGATTGATAAAATACTAGCTAATCATCCATTCATGAGAGATCTTAATGCACTGTCTGCCATGGTGCTTGACTGAATGCTGTCCACAGCTTTTATATCACAACTGCTCTGACTAACAAATATGAATGTGAAGAAAAATGTCGCTCTTTTATGTTTGTGAATGTTAAAAACCTAATTTTATTTGAATAAACAAAGATATTTTTGTGTATGTTCTGTTGCTAATAGACACCAGGTTTTGGTAAATTAAAAACTGCTGCTACTACAGATTTTAGTAATATTTTCTATGGAAAAGACCCCAAATCTTCTGTTTCACTTGAGTTGTTTTTTAAAGCAGTAGCAGTACTCACTTTTGAGTAGTGTGTTAATTCCTGCCAGTTGGAGACCCGCGTGTGGGAGCAGCAGTCAGCAGGTGGCGGCCGTGGGCCCGTGAGGATCCCCGGCAAGGGCGTGAAAATCCAACAAAATCGTTTGCTCCTTCAGGCTGGGAATGCTGTGCAGGAGTAGTTAGAAGAGAAAGTATAAATTCACAGCTCCACTCAGGAGAAGGTGTTTTGAATGCTTTAAGAGATCTGATACCTACACTGGTTTTTAAATTGGAAATTTTCTTGGCCATCAGTATTCTTTCCGAATAGTTTTAATATCTTTAACAATTGCACTGACACCTGTTTGTTTTTGCCTTACCTGTTCTAAGTGTGGATGCTGTGGTGTTAACAGAATGTGATGCTGTCTATATAGAAATGGCTTATTTGTGCAGAGCTAAAGGAAGGTAATTTACAAAAGCTGATCAATAGCACCACTTTCAAGAGCAGAGCAAAGTTAAGATTGCTGTATGTCTATCTCTGTACACACTTAAGTGTGTTACTCCTTTTAACCAGTATCTGGTGCCAAGTGTTCACATGAATAAAAACAAATTGGACTGTAAAGAAAATGTGGGCTCTAGAGCTCATGTTCTAGTTCTGATGTACTGAATCACTCTTTAATGCAAAAGAACTGAAATATACTGAGGAACTGTGGGTTTTGAAAGATTGTCTTTACATGGTCCTTTCACGTTTTGTGAAGTCAGAAACAGAAGGCAAAATCTTGTTCTTCCGTTAACACAAGCAACCTGAAACAGAATTGCAGCATAAAAAAAAGGCGGCTTTTCATTTGTTTCTACGTCCAAACAAACAAATCTCAATTATCTTTTATTTTGTACAAGTGAGTAGGAAATTTGCTATTCAGGTGGGCAAAGTCCTTCTGATCGGCACATGTTTGCCAAGAAGTAGTTCTTATCTATGAAGTGTTATGTAATCTCTAAGTTTTGACCCCACAAAACTTAGGCAGGTTCCTAAAGCCTGTTATCACTGACTGCAGTTGGTATCATTTTAATAAACAATAAGCGAATAAATCACCAGCTTCCTTGCACTGCCTGGGGCCTGTGTGCATGTGTGAACATGCTTCTTGAAGAACTTGTCTTCTTTTCCTTAGGTGTATCCCTGGTTGCCTATGTTGTTTTCATTTTTTAGGTGCTGGTGTGGGGCTATAAATATATTGTAATCTTTATTTCATGGAATCACACAGTACGCTGAGTTGGAAGGGACCCAAAAGGATTGAGTCCAGCTCCTGGCCCTGCACAGGACACTTCACCAATCCCACCCTGTGCCTGAGAGCACTGTCCAAATGTTTCCTGAGCTCTGTCAGGCTTGAAGCTGTGACCACTGCCCTGGGGAGCCTGCTCAGTGCCCAGCCACCCTCGGGGTGAAGAACCTTTTCCTGATCTAACCTGAATCCCCCCAACTCGGCTTCAAGCCTCGAGTCCTGTCATGAGAGCAAAGAGATCAGTACTCTTTCTTCTTTCTCTGTTTCTTTCTCCAAAGTCTGTTTCTGAAGCATGCCTCGTGCTATTCAACCTTTGGTTGTTAGAAAAACATGACTAGAAGCAATGTTTTGAGTGGAAAATAACAGGGACTTTCCCTTATGTGTGATTTGGCATTTCCCTCTGCCTCCCTTTAAAGGGGTAAAGTCCTGAGACTTTGACTCCTGGTGTGAGGCCAAGTGCAGGATTTCTGCAACAAATACAGCCGTTTACTGTTGAAAGAAGTTTTTTCTCTTACATTTTAGGGGCATGTAATGTAAACAATTTTATTGCAGTTGTAAACAAGCAAAGCTCAGATGAGTCCCAGTAGTCGGTGCTAGTGCTGCTGTGTTCCTTCCTGTTTCAGTGCCATATTAGGGTAGCTTGTGTTTCGGAAGAGCATTGCTGAACGAGAGAGAGAGTGCCTGTGAAAGTTCCATGACAAACAGTGACTCACACAGTGTCCTTCTAATAGTGGCAGTGTTTCCTTCTGTTTTGCAAGCTTGCAGGCTGTGTTTGATATTAATGCCTTTCTTGCTGGGACTTTGTGTAGCTGCATCAAATGCTGTTTTTAGATCTGGGCCTGGTTTGTGTTCTGGGTGGCTCTGTTTTATTGGGAAGGTTGTATCTCTGCTATAATTCAGGTATAAAACCTGTTATTTTCATAAATACAGTTTAGAATAATAATGGCTTTGCAGATTCCAAGACCTAATCTGCTGTCTGGTATTTGGAGGAGTTAGGTTATATAAGTTGGTGTTTCTCTGATGTGTTATGTTTCTCTTTTTTATCACAGAATGGAAACCCAAGTGCCTTACAACAGTGTAACTTACAGTGTTCAGACTATTCTAGCATCCCTGACTGCTACTGTTTGTGTTCTGTTTTGTACATAAATTTACCTATTTTGTATATGTTGGTATGTAACTCTGTGCATACAATGGAAATATAGTGCAGTGCTCAAGTAGATGGTGTAGACAATTGACGAATTTTAAAAACAAATGGATTTTAGATTTGTACATCTTTTACCTGTGTATTGTATGCATTTATGTTTATAATGTGGTTCCATTGTACTGTTCAAACTGTGCTGAGCTTTGTATGACAACCCCAAGTTTTTGCCTTGTGGCTCATTAAGTTCTGTCAGATTATATTATTACATTGTATAATTTTAAATGAAAGCGTTTTTAAAGAAGGTGGGTTGGAATGTATTGGGTACCCTTTTCAGTCTCCACTTGAGTATTTTTAAGTGTTTCAGGAATGATCTTTTGAGTGTACATAAGAGAACTAAAATATTACATATTTTTAATTAAACAGAAACAATAGTCCAAAGACATCAGGGTTCTGCTGAAATACACCAATTAAGTTTTATTATAATTTGTCACTAAGTATAGGACTAATTGTGACTCAGATAAAAAGTAATGTATAATTTTCCTGCCTGGTTCTTGAATGAGCATGCGCTATTCAAGGTATCGAGTTCATTTTAAGATAAAAAACTTTGCTGAGCAGAGTATGAAGAAGTCTGTTGGTAGAAAAGCCTTTGCGCTGCCGCCGCTGGGACAGCAGAGGGCGCTGCCGGCTCGCGCTCCCGCAGCGCCGCCGGGTGGGCGATGGCCCGGCCCGGCCCGGGCCGCGTGTGCTCCGAGCCTGCCCGGGGGCGCAGCCTCGCTCGGCTTCTGTCATCTCAGCGTTTACTGCTGTCCCTGCTGCCCTGCGGTAGGTTCCGTTTGATTCTTAGCTCGGGGACTGCCATCTGATGGTTTTATGTTTGATAGGCAAATTAAACTGGTGGTAATGTATTTGCCTTTGATGTGAGTGCCTTGAATTCAGAACTGCAGCCAGAATTAATGTTGTTTGAACAATTCTGATTGCCAGGAGTTAAGATACCGGCGCGTGAGAAATTGCATTTTAAAATAATAAGTAAGATCAATTGCGAGATTCAGAGGTATTAGAGTAAAAATCAGAGAAGGCCTCCCATAAGAGCATGAGGGCAGAGCTGGCTGGCAAACACTTGGTGAGGAGCACAGCAGGATCCCAAGGCAGAGGCAGGACCGGCCCTTGATGGGGACAGTGACCTGGGAGCACACAGGACTGAGCAGCACAAAAACCGTCTGAGGGGGACAGTGACCTGGGAGCACACAGGACTGAGCAGCACCAAAACCGTCTGAGGGGGACTCCTCTCTGTAAGGAGCACTAATGCAACCTGAATCCAAACATACCCAACTCAACGGTGTGCTTTGCAGAGAAGGAAACTGGGAATATCTAAATGGCAGAGCATGAATGTCTGGGAATGTTTTCTGTGAGGAAAAGGAGGAGGTACATTGTGGTTTATAAATACTTTGTGTGGGAGATCTTCGCAGCAGAGGGCCTTGAATTAAAAGAGGCACATCAGAGTCTTTTGCCAGACCTACTGGCAGAACACCAAGGATATGGATAAGGGCATTCTTGACACTCTGAAGTGAAGGGGCATTAAAATAGTAATATTTGGCATTCATTGGGAATAAATTAATGTTTTCTGTCACAGTTGTAGCTATCCAAGGAGTCTCTACATTAGTAAAACAGAACTTGCCATATTTTAACTTTTAACCAAATTTTTATTCTCTTGGCCTGTGTGTGTCTATCAGCTGCTCACACCTAATCTAAAGAGAAATTTCCTGGGCTGAATGTAACTTCTTGTGAAACATGTAACATCAACACACAGCTTCCCAATGTTCAAACTTGTTTCCCTTCCAGACCTCGGCCAAAAATAGACTTTTGAGTAAATGAATAAAGAGACAGCACCAGAAATGAAAAAGTTTAAGGCAATGCTAGTATGATCATGAAATTAATTTGCAGAGTCTCTATCAACTCAGTGTGTGCACATGATTATTTTTGTATAAAACCATTCAATACATTCATTTTGACTAAAACTTATTTAGGGCTCTGATTCATAAGCAGATAATTCATTCATTATCATAAGCAGTGTATGTTGTAGTGGCCTGAAATGTCATTGGGGATGACTGCAGGAGATTCACTGCAGCTGCCCTTGCAGGATGCTGTGTGCTGGTTTCTCTGTTGTCACAGCTGGCTCAGTGGTTTAAACTCTTGTAGGTCATGAGTCTGAGCCCTCAGTTCTCTGCTGTCAACAAAAACACAGAGAAGATAAAGATATAGTAGCTAGATTGTTATCCTTTGTTTTACAGCATCCATCAAAGCTCTACTTTGTAAATGGAAATCAAATTAAGCTTTCCAATATTACAGCAGCTATGAGTCTTCCAAATGATGATGGATTGAAATAATTCATGCAAAAGCCCAGGATATCTCATCTATCCCATCTGGTGGGTTTAGTCTCAGAGCCTTTCAGGGACATTATTCAAATGTTTCTGGTGGAGGTAAATGTAATTGCTGCTTGAGGAGCTGTTTGGGAGGGGAGGTTATGATTTCTTTTAATATAATATTTAATTATATACAAATAATAAAGCAGCTTAAATAAGTTTGTAATGTTTCTGTTAAAATATTATAACCCTTTCTTTCTTTCCTCACCGATGGGCTCATTCTTTTTTATTTGCCTCATAATGCACCAATAGTGAGTGATGCATAGTGAAAAGGATTTAATGGGAGTCTGCCATAAATTGTGAGTATCTGCCCAGAAGCCCATAGGTGGGAGGAGGAGAGTTAGCAGAGTTACCAGTGATTAGTCAGTGCTGCAGGGACAGAGACAGAAATAGAGTCTGGTTCTTTTTCCCCCATCTAAGGTATATGTGACACCTTCTTGTTACTAGGACTGCTGTTTAGCTGTGGTGGTTATGGATTAAATACTAGTGCTGCATGCACGTAGCCTCTTCCTCCTATAAAATAAGGGATAGGCGTACTGTGAAAAGGTTTCATTAGCATGATATCTCCTAATGCTGTAAACATACAGAAACACAGGCAAGGTGAATTCAGCTAACTTAAGCAGGCAGGCTGGTGGGAAAGGAGGAGCCTTGTTTGGTGTCAAACAAATCGGAGAGGTTGTGTGCTGTTCTGACACAATGAAGTGAATAGTCCAACACCCTGCTATGAAAGTGGGGTTTTTTCTAAATGTGAAAAATTGAAGTTATGAACGTTGGTTTCCAATTTCTTGCTGGGTGAAAGAAGCACAAATCTGTCCATTAGAATCTTGTTTCAGACTATCTCATGGTTAGTGAATGCAGACTTGGGGCAGGAGGGCTGATCAGATATCGGTGTGCAGAAGGGTGGGGAATATGATCAGCAACATTCAGAGCCTCTGAAACACACTGGGTGGATGTAGGGAGCGAGTTCTACTCCATGAGTAAAAATCTGACCGTCTATTTGAAAACTGTGTTTATATTTCAGAAAAGACTCTGTTTGTGAGTTATAACAACTTCTTAAAGTATCATAGTCCATGTTACTGTCTCACTCTATGCAGACTGTAATTGTGGAAAGAGCTGGATATTGAGTCATGTCCTACTGTACAATACAAGTTCAACAGGCTTAAAACTGTACATTTTCTAACATTTGATCTGAATTAACAGCCTTTCTGAGAGTTCTCTGTTCTACTAATTGATTTGACACTCTAGCTGCTGAGCAGTCTTGGAAATAGGTGCACATTTTCTGTTTTATGTATCTTGGAAGAAATAAGATATTTGTGTATATATATATATATATGTGTGTATATATATATTTATGGCACACACTGTGGTCGCTGCAGCTTTCTCTGTGTTCCTCTCTTTCAATCAGGTTGATCCCTGAAGCTCTCAGCAAACACTGTATTGAAGACATCTGTGGTACCCGCTCCCCTGGAGTCCCAAAGCAAGGCTCTGCAGGACAGGGTAATTTAGCTTCCAGGTGAAGAGAATATATACCGGAATGATGGATAACTGATATTAGGGAAACACCTGACAGACCCACCTGGATTAAGGTTCTGCTATGCCATATGATCTGCAAATTCAGAGTGAAAGAGAGTCATATTTTGGGGTTTTTTTGGTTTTTTGTTGTTGTTGTTGTTGTTGGTTGTTTGTTTGTTTTAACAGGGCAAGTTTTGTTCCAGAAGGTACTCAGAGCTTTACAGGGCACTTAGGGGACTAAAGATGCAGAAAGGAGCTCTGTGGCATTTTCAGAAATGCATAGGTACATAAATACTTTGGTAAAGCATGACTTTAGCACCTGAGCACTTACATTTTGAAAAGCCCATATTTTGTCTTCAGAGAATATGACCAAAATGTGACTCCCCCAGAAAGGAAATCAGATGTAGATTTGCAGTGGGAGATAAATCTATGTTAAGTCCCGTGCCATTAGCACCATCTGGAGCAGTGTGTCATATGCCACGGGAAATGCACAACTGCAGCCACGTGGCTGGGCAGCATTTCCATGTAAACTGCCCCAAAGGTGGCTACAGCTTGTTGCAAGGTCCATGGAACTCTGAGAGTGAACTCTCACCAGTGAAACTGTGGACTTGCTAAGGTGGGTGCAGTTCCAGTTCTGATCATTGTTAAACCTGCTTCCATGAAGATGGAAAGGGTCTCAGGAGAGAGGCTCTAAGCTGGAATATAAACATGAAGAAGCTGCACTGAAGCAGCTGCATGGGAAAGAGCACTCAGAATTTTGGAGTATGTGGGGAAGGCTGCACTGGTTTCATTACAACTGTTGGTGCAGGCAGAGATTGTGTTTGGAGGTTTCATCATGCGTTTGGTGCTTAAACAAATGAGCCCCTAAGAACATTGTGAATCCTGAGATCAGGACTAGTAGTTCTCACTTGCTGGCATTAAAGGCAGTGGGTTCAGGATCTTGCTGTAGAGACTGACCTTGAAATGCTTTCACAGGAACTTCAGGGTGCATCAAAGTGTCTGGTTTTGTCCAAACTTGGCACAGGATGATACTTTTCCAAAGCAGAAAGAGCATTTCCATCTGGAGAATGCCAGAGCCATTCTGAATGTCCTTGGCACATTAAATGTATTGATGCTTTGGTCTTACATTGATGTGAAGTCAGAATCCTCTTGGCCTGAAAGGGAGCTTGTCAAGAAGCTCTATTCCCTCTCCTGAGCTTTTTTTTTTTTGCTGGTGGTTTCCAGGCTCATAGTTCATCCAACACTATAACTCTTGCACCTGCTGTTCAATACAAAAGTAAGCATAAATGTTTACATTGCTTACTTGGAACATTGGTATGCAAGCAGGTTTTCTGGTGGTTTTTTTTTTATTATTTTGTTTTGTATTTTTGGGTTTTTGAGGGTTTTTTGGTTTTTTAAAATATATCATAGAATGGTTAGGGTTGGAAGTGACCACAAAGATCATCGACTTCCAGCCCACTGCCATGGATGGGAACTCCTTCCACTAGAATAAGCTGTTGTGGGTTTAAAATACAAAACTAGCAAGCTTTGCATTGACAGAATGCTTGCATAAAAGTGAGGGAACAGTCATGGTGATTTGGTGTGACTGACAATGCTGTTAATCTCCTGGTCTGGCAGTTGGGAGGTAAGCTTCTTACAAGTGTTTGTCTCCTTAGGAATTCCCCTCTGCTTAACCAGTGATAAAGAGATGATGGTCCATTTAACCATAAAGGCTTCTCTACCAGCTGCCTCTGTATTTATTAGCACAGATTCTATAACACGAGAATTATTTATAGTACAATGCCATATCTGATTACAGAAGTGTTTTGTGATATTTTCTGTTTCTTGTGAATTGTTTAATATGAAGCAGCCGCGCAGAAATGCTTGGATGTGTGAAGTTAGTGAGGCACTTAATTAAGTTGCAAGAGCCAGTGCACTCACAAATGGAATATTGAACATACCACATATTTAATTCATGGAACAAAATTGTTTCTGGATCCGAAGATGAAAAGACTCGCAGACATGCATGTGTCTCTGAATTCTAGAGGCATCAGAACTGTCTACAGTTCAGGTTTAATTTGTAAATGTCCCAGTATGGGGGGTTATGTTTTAACTAGTTTAGTAAAGCAAATCCTTCTAGCAAATCCACTCTTGACTTTGCTTCACCTGGACCAAAAAAAAAAAAAAAGTAAATCTCTTCCTTTCTCTTTGCAATGAAAGTGTGTAATACTTAGAAAAATAATAGATAATGTTTTGTGTGGGGTTGCTTTTTGGATTGGCATGTTTTATTTTTTGGCGGCAGGTGCATTTTGAAGGGCCTAGGTTGGGGTTTTGTTGTCATGGGGGTTTCTTCCTTTGAGAGAGAAGGGGACTCTTTGTTATTCCTGTTGCCTACAGAGGTGCCATGTGTGGGGTTTGAGTGCACACAAACTGGGTTAATCTGGGACTGTCATAAAGGGCATATGGTCTTGCAAGGAGCATATGGTCTGGAAGAAGTCATTCATTGTAGTGGCCCAGAACCTTCCCAGCTGGTTTGTCTGTGGGGTAAACGGAAGTGTTCACAGGGGAAAACTGCACATTACCTGGAGAGTCAGTATCAGATTTCATGATTTGATGATGCTCAGGTCCCATTGTAATCTATTTGCTGGAACTGTTCTCCCTCAAAAAATAGTTCAGGAATTAAAGAAAAATCCTGGCACAAAGACAGTCTTTGGAAATAATCCATGTGGCAGTGAAATTGCTATTTAGGAAGCTTATAGCATTGTGATATCATTAACAATGTCTGTTAAATGCTCTAAAATTGCACTTGAATATCATATATCATCTTTCCAGTTCCACAGATGTTATTCAGCTGAACCTAATAGGACTACATGCTTGTTTGATTTTTTAAAGTTTGGAGAAAATTGTCTCCATGACTGACCTTTTTCCACTAAAGGTATTATTGAAGAGGCTGATAATGTTTGCTGTGATTTTGTACATTAGTTCTATTTGGCCCACTGTTTGCCTACTCAATGGCAAACATAAGGTTTTGAATTAGAAAACAGAATAGAATTTCATTTGTAGAATCAAGACAGGCATCTAAAGATCCATGGTTGTTCAGTGCTTGTAAAGTTCTAAGCATAAAAAAAATTACTTGCATATTTTTTGTCCCCATCTACAGTAACTTACATTTCTTAACTTCAAATGCTTATGCAGAGTCTTGAATAGTGATGTATCTACATAAATAAAATGCAGTGTGGCCTTAGAGATCCTTCTGTATTGGTTGATTTTATAGCTGTATATGGGAAAATTAGGAGTCAAAATTCCCCATAATACAGTAACTGAAAATCTACTGTTATTGAAGCGAAAATCAGGCTCCAAGCTTATGTGGCAGACTCCAAGATAATTTTTCAGAACCTCCTTTTCATAAGAGGGATAGGAGAAAAGAAATTCCTCATGTATAAATATGGGAATTTTGATATGACAGTTCTTGTTTCCATGAGTATCACAGTATCATGTCTAAATGCTCCTCTTTTCCAAGTAGCAAAATCAACATCTGGTATGTTTATTCCTCCTTTAAAAAAATATATTAGCGGTTTTTTTTTCATTTGCTTTGGCTTTATCAGGACTTGTGTTCCTTACATTCTCTGTAGTGAATGCATTTGTGAATTCTAAGGCACTTTTAATGAAAGATCTTAAATTTCTTTTATTGTCCCTGCTGTTGCATTTGGTTAACAATTAGTGCAAGAGAGGGCCCAATTTTGCTTCCTGAAGCAATATAATCCCAGATTAATTTGAGTCAGAAAGGACCTCAGGACATCACCTAGTCCAGGCTCTTACTGAAGGCGGGGTCAGCTACAAGATCAGCCTGCTCAGGGCTTTATCCTGCTGGGTCTTGAAAACCTCCGAGAACTGAGGCAAGGCAACTTGTTCAATCCACTGCCTAGCTGTGCTCAAGACCCAAAGATTTCTTTCCTCGAATCAATCTGCCTCGCTCTTGATTAAATTTCTCTTTTATCTCTCATCCTTCCACCGCACATTGCTGTGAGAAGCCTGCTCCTGTCTCCTTGATAAGCTCCCTGTCGGTGCTGGGGAGCTGTTCCCAGTGTCCCCAAAGGCCTTGCTGCTCCAAGCTGTATCAGGGCTCTTTCCTCTGGCTTAATGAGTGCCAGGTACAGGGAGGACAATCACCTCCTTGGATCTTGATTCTGGAAATGTGTTCTGAAACTCTTTGAGGAAGTTAAACTTAGTGGAGCAGAACTCAGGTTGAGAAGCGTGACGTGTTTCTGTGCAGGAACAATTAAACCACAGCGGTTTTTTGGTAGGATCACCTTTGCATGTTGTTTTTCTGTGTATGTATTACTTGGTACACACAATTGCAGACACAAAACATCTCTCATATAGTTTATGGAAAGGAAATAATCTTCCTCTGCAGCATTTCAACTTCATTTGGCATTTTCAGAACAGCCAGGACATGTAAAACAGGGAGATCACACACATAGAAAACCTGCGTGTCAGTGTAAAGGCCTCAACATTCCAGTCTTTTGGCAACAGAAAATCCTGCCAAGGAAAACTAGCTAGATACCTAAGCAGAACAAGTCAACAGGAAATAGCCCATGAAAAGGTTTCCAACAGAAAGCCACTGGGGTTTCTTAGCACAGAGAGTATGAATTTCACAGATTATACGCTTGTTCAGTCATCAAGGTAAATCTGGGGAAGACAAGATCTGCTTAACACTAACACAATTAGCAAATGGTATGGAATTGATCGGTGTTCCATGTATTACCATTTTGCTTTTAACTCTGACTTTTTTAGACGTTCTTTGCCTGTCGAAGTGCACTACATTTGTTAATTAACTCCATCTGCTGAAAGTCTGGTCTGGCAGTTTAATAATATAATGAGTTGCTTTATTAAAAAATAGTGCTTGAATGTGCTTGAATGTGCTTGAATATGCTACTGTCAGTCGAAACAAAGAGAATTTAAGGCAAATATATCTTGGAAATATCCTTATTTTGCAGGTGATGTTGACAAATCTTAACCTATTATATCTGTAGCTCTCCACACTTGACATTTATAGGAAATGGTATGCCATGCATTTCATTATGCAAAGTACTAAATTTAACAAAATAATCTTGATCACACTAGCCTTTCTACGTAGATCATGCTAAGAAATGTAAATAAACCTACTGAAAGCATGAACAGGCTTGAATTTTGCAGCTTTAAAACTGCAAGTGAAAGAAAAACAGCTAATAACTAATTTTGTAACTTCTTGTTGAATTCTGTTTCAATCTGGTAGAAATATGGCGTTCTATTTATTTTACCTTATTCAATGTGTATCCTTTACCACTAAAGGCAGAAGATTTTTTTGGCAAACTCATGGACATACTGTTACATTCTTAATGAATTTGGGGAAGAAAAGGATGTCATGTTTATATTCATTGGATATGTATGTTGTAAATTGGTTTAGGGTGTATATTGCAATTGTGTCTATAAGTATTATAATTTCTTATATATCCTAAGGCAAAGTACTGCCTTGATAAAACAACTTAATTGTTATTATTGAACACCAAGCAGATTTCTGACTTCTTTTTTTAACTCTGGCTTCTTCATTACAAGTACTTAATTGTATATAAGTAATATCTTTTTCAATACATAATATTTGCTATTCGAGGAATCTCTGTGTCTGCTTCTGCAGAAGCCACTAGCATTCTGCTGTGTTCATAATTAGTCTCATGCTGTTACGTAGTTAATAAATAGAGTTATATTGCACTTTCATCGAGTTTATAGCCAAGCAGCCAGTAGGTTGTATAGCCTGACATGTAGATGAGAGGCAATTGTAGTTCACCTAATAATCTGGATGGTTGTCCTAGGGTTCAGCTTTTTGCATCCTGGGAGATTCAATGCTGCAAATAGAGAATTAGGAGAGAGCATGCCATGAAGACCCATCTAATGAGGAATAAGTGGCTAGGTGAGGGATCCTTCTGCCACCCACACTGATAAAAATGTTTATCAAAACCAGTGAAACCTCACTGGTAGAAAATACTGACTTCCATCTATTTTTTGTTTTCAGCAGAACGAAAAAGCACTTTTTCTAATGTGTAAATACCTATGCTTAGAAATTGTCACCTATCAAAATTTTCTTTGACAAAACTGAGGTTTGTTAACCTGCTTCCTGCTGTGTCACTGTTGTGCTATAAGCTTTCCAAAATATTTTTATAGTTGAAGAGACGTGGTTTTCCAAACACTTGCAGATGTCGAGTGTTATGTTTCTACTTGATATTCTTGTTTACAAATATGCAAAAATCCATTGTAAAGAACTGCTGAAGTACAAAAAATTATTAATGTGGGTGATGCAGACCCTTTGCTGCACAAAGAGCTGAACTATGTTAGTTGCAATGACCCTCAGGTCTTCCTGTGAATTGCTGCTTTTCAGGATGGCTTCCGTCTTAACCATACATTTTGTGTCCTTCCTCCTTCCTTCCTATATATATTGTAATGCACTCAGTGTTATGAATATTCAATACGACCATCAAACCATGTGTTTAACATCATTAATGTAACTTGCCATCTTATAAAGATATTGACAGTAAAGATTTTGCACAGTGGGTTAGATTGCCTACACAAGTATAAACAGCACAATCCAAGAATGGATCACTTGGCAACCTGCAGGTGTTGGGAATTATGTTTAAAAATCTATTGTCAGCCTGCTTTTGGTCCTTTTATTAGTACTTAGTAGTGTTGTCCCTATTTCAAACAGACTATGTTTTATATAAATATATATATGTATATTAAAAATGTATATATATCATGTAATATGTCATATATATTTGTATATATAATAAATGAAATGCTCTTGTAAATGCAAGGTAAAATACAGTTGCCTTAACCCCTAATATTATCCCCTATAAATTACACAAACTTACTTGTCATGGTCTAATCTTTATAACTGATTGGAAAACTGACACACTGTCAGGGTTTTGTGAAGACCAGCAGCACTTACAACAAAATAAGTAGTAGTTGGTGACAAGCACACAATGTTCTCTCACAAATTTTTCCTGTTATCTACTCTTAGGAGCTTGTAACTTTGATTAATCTGCCTAATTCAAACTGCTCCTTAATCACTGCCAGAGTTCATTAAAAACATACTTAAGCTTAAAAAAACCCTATATTTGCAATAATTTATTGATATCTATTTAATAATAAATAACCAAATCTTGGGGAGTTGACCTGGAGTGTAACCATTAAGCAAATCCTGTATGTAAGTAGATGCAGCTGTAACTTCTTTTGTTTCACTGAAAGTGCCTGGGTGGAAAGTAAACTCAGCCTATGTAACTGAGCTGGTAGAGGTAATTAGATTGAAAATCATATTGCAGATTAAAAATAAAATCCACAGGTTCCTTGGATGTAGCCTGACTGTGTTGTATCTGTATATACCTGCCCTAACGTCTTTTTGTTTCCTGGGAATACAATGCTTTTTATCAAAAACATGAGCAATTTATATGTTACAGTAGGACAATCTCTATTGACTTCTTTAAAGTCATACAGAGAATACAATACATCTGGGTATCCTTTGCTTCAGAAGATCCATGTCTCTTCTTGAAAGTATAATCCACAGCATTAGCTACCACAATGGATTGTAAATGTGCAATTTATCCAGACCACTCTAGTTCATTGAAAATTCTGGCTATAAATGTATTTCTGGTAACTGAATATTCAGATATATACCTAATGGAATTTTCAGAAGAGCCTAATTGGCTCCCTCCTATTGATATCAAGGGAAAATCCGTGCTTTTGGAGCACTACCCTTCTGCCAGAAGTTTTTATTATTAATTGAAAACAGCTCAGGTTATATATTATGAGCACATTTCAGTTTGGTTACCCCAAGTGTCTCCATTATGTCAAGCAATATTTATTTGCCTTGACAGAGTTAAAAGGGACTGCGCAACTTGACTAATTTACTGTTTTAACGGATGCTTAGCTAAGGGTGTGTTGTTTGGCACAGGTTCAAACACAATCACTAATTAGAAAACAATGTGAAGGCCAAGGTGATGGCTGAAAAGGCCTTACTTTACTAAGCTTCATCATGCATTACTTAATTTTGTCAGTGTTTAAGGAGTTTTCCACTATGGGAACATGTATGGTTAAAATGGTCTTTCAGGGGCATTTTAACATCTCAAAACAGAGCAGCTGGATTTTAAGCAACCAGGAAGAAAGGAGAGTAGTCAACTTAATAAAAGAGCAAAGTAAAGGGAATTCTCTGTCTGTCCAAGGTAAGACCATCAGGCTCTGACTAATGATTATTAATTTAATAGGAAAATTAATTATGAAGGGGGAAAAATTACTTACTGAGAGCTGGTTTGTATTGCAGATACTCAGAAATTACACTCCTTGTAGTTGGCTTGTGCCTTGTGTATCACGTGTAATATCGCTTCTTTTAATTCATCATTAATCTCATAATTTTTATCTTTGCATTTGGTTATCTATTTGTTTATAATAAAGTCCACACTGAGCCATGACCAGAATAATTGAAGGAATGTTAAAAGATATCTAGGATAGGTTGCTCAATCATTTATGTTGTGCAATCTGATTGAAGGGAGAAAGGGAGATTTGTGCTGATTGTGAACTTCACCAGTTTTAATGTCATGAATCTAAGGAACCCTAGAAGCCAGAAACATAAAGGCCTTTCATTACATTTTTCCTGTTAGAGCACAGGTCTTTGATTGCCGGGTTCCATTATTACAAACTGCAACATTGCTTTGCTTTTTACAGTTAATTGCATACAGAGACTTAGAAGTATTTGGGCAGGGTTTTTTGCATGGTGGCTTATTTTGTCACATTAAGTGTGACACATAATAGTGTGAGAATGGTGAATAAATTTTTCTTTTGGATGACTGCAGCTGCTTTCTTCAGATATGGGTATGACTTTTGCAATACTTTTGTATTTTTATAAAGAAAGTGTTGATCGGGTCTGTTTTTCATGTGTTTCAGCTCTGCTGAACGATTTGCAGGAAAATTATTGACAAAACTCTCTTAAGAATAACCTCAGCCTGAGGTCTGAGTGAAATCTCCAATCATTCTTTCCAAGCTGAATGATACTGAAATGACAAATTAAAAAAATAAGGAAGAGGAGGAAGTTCTTAGGAACTGCAATATTCATATGTGTCCTTTGTGTGGTTTTGGCTCTGGAAAATGTAATCCCCTGACCAGACTTGCCCAATGGGCTTCAAGACTTAGACTTTGGATCTTTTTTTTTCTCCTTCTGCCTTTTACTATAAGGAAAAGCAAGAGTGCAGCATCCTGCAGGTTAAACCAGTAAAGATGAGAACAATACATGTGCAGAAGTCTCTGGGAGTGCAGTACTAACAAATGAGGAAGAAAAATATAATAGCCAAGACAGAGCAGGTTTACATGGGAAATGGAAGTTGCGCTGTTTTCTTGGTTCTGTTTCTCTGTATAAACCTGGCAAAAGTTTGGTGTGCCCTGTAACAGGACTGAGAGCTACAATTTAGAGAGAATACAATAGGACAGCAAAAACATGGTAACTGAATGTGTAAGGTGTCTCTCGATCTGTAGGGAAAGAAGCATGACATTTTTGCATGTCTATAATCAGCCTTAATTTTTTTTGTAGTGGCTTCAGTTGTTAAGAGCGAGATCAGCAGGTTTTGTCCCACATTTGTGGAATTTAAATATTGGTTGAAATATTTGGTTTTCTTCAGTGCATTCCATTGCAGAGCATCTTGTTTTGCTTTTGCCTTCTCCCACTTCCTTTCAGAATTGTATCAGCAGCCTACAGGCTTGTTCAGCATTTCAAAGGGGCAATATGATTCCCAGATCAGAATGGTGTCAACAGGAGACAGTCTGCCCAGTGTCAGGTTTTTTGTAAGTTGTCTCTTTGTTTACGCTGTGAAATGAGAAGGGGGAAAAAAAAAATCAAATTGTGCACAATTGGCTCCAGTAAATGCCAAGAGACAGTAAATGCCTTGTTTATTGCCTGTGGAAGGCTGGTAACTTGCTGAATTTCCATCAAGGCTTCCCCGTAAAGATCTCCCTTGGAGCTGGTTATGCAATTGATGGGGCAGGGTTTTGGCTTCTGGAGCAGCAGGCTTGCATAACATGGCTTATAATCCAGCACTCCCTTCCCAGCCTGAAAGGACCTTTTTCATAAGGCATTTTCTACAACAAAAAACTGCTTCCAGATTTCTACACAATTACTGAAATAATGGTACCCTGACTCTTAAAAACAAACTTCCACAAGACATTTTTTTACCTAATCTTTCCGTATATAAGCACTTTTTAAAAAATAATGAATCATTTAGAAGTTCCTTTTTTTTCATACCATGAAGGCTACTTTGTATTTTATTAGCAGAATTCTTGTTGATACAACACTGGAGAAACTGAATTATGCCAAGTAAGCATTTCTTGGAGGCCTTCACACAAATAGGCTGGTTTCTGAGAGCTTCATTTTTCTTACATGACCTATATATGAAATCATAGGTGACCAAACCTACAAAGAGGTTTAGTCTGTGTCCTTGGGAGAGGGAGACCTGCATAGCATGACACTAATGCCACAAAGATGTTGTCTGTGGAGATGGCTGCAGTGGTTACTTAAGGACAATGGGAATTGGGATGTCTTGTTCTTTATTGCAGCCTAGGGGCACACATTCTTCTTGCTCTAACAAGAAACTTCCATCTATTATTCTTCTGCTCCCTTCATAACATATGCTGCCCATCTCCAGATCCTTGATTGCTGTGTGCATTTTTCTGTCCTCACAGAAATGTATGGATCTCCCTGTTAGCCTGGTGACAATTCCAGAGCAGCTGATGGGTGGCATTTGTGTTGCAATCCAGGTCCTCCCCTGCTTTTGGGGCTGTCTATGCAAATTTATAAGTAGGGTCCTCAGGGTCAGTATGAGGACTCATGCAGCCTAAGCTGGCATTAATGTTTATATTACTATTTTATCGTGCAGTTTCTAGGACAAAAATCAGAAATGTAGGAAAAATGCCTAACTGAAGTCTTTGGGAATAGGAAGTGGGCAATCTAATATTCTTTCCCTCCTGTCTCTGAACTCCCCCACTGAATCCTCATGCCCAGCAAGAAAAATGTTCTCAGTTTGTTATAAATGTGGAGGCTCTCTGGGTACTCATCAGTTATGAGCTGGTGACTTGGGAAGAGCTGAAGTTACATATGCCTTTCACATCATTGTCAGCTATAATTGCAGATGATTGGTCTTTCTGAAAATAACTCTGGGGTGAAGATGTGATACTCTATTTCAGACAACAGCAATCAGAATGACTTACATGAGATCACATGAAATCTGTTATTAAGATGTCTGTAGCAGTCATTGCTTGCTTTCCTTCCATGAAAGCAGATATGAAAGATGAAACTAAGAAAGGTGTTTATTTAAATATTACTAGTTAAAGTTTTTGGAGGAAATTACTAAGAATTCTAAATCTGATTGCTGAAGTCCTCATTCACAAAAGGAGCGGTATGGGCAACATAAAAATACAAATTTGCACAAATACAAGCTGTCATATATTTATGCATTTTTAACCCGCTGTCCTCAGGAACTGGACTCTACCAGCAACAATAACAGGGAAAGGTTTTTGCTGGAAAGTGTTCACTACAGGAAAATTGCTTCTCAAGTCTTGCTCTCTCCATTGTTTCTCTGCTGCCGCTACCACTGTCACCATCATTCTGCTGTTTCATGACACAAACCATGGAACACTTTTTCACTCCCTTCCCAATATCTGGATTGTCCCCAATGAGGTGGTAATCAGAGGGGCTCTTTTTGTCTAGTGGATTCTCTGATACCCAAGGAGATGATTACTGGATCAATCACAGTGCTATAATATTTTAATTTTCATCTTTCGGATTCACTAAGTATGTTCAGTTTGGATGTGATTGGCAGGAAAACTATCTTTCAAAATCCTCTTCTTTCAACTCCCTAAGTATTGACAAAAATAGCACTTAACTTCCATCAGGAATTGTTCAGATTCATCTTTTGAAAAGTCAATACTTTGGTTGTAGTTCCCTGAGATGTGGGATGGGCAAATTGAAGTAAATTAGTCAGGAAAAAAAGTCAGATTATTTTGACTTCTATTATTGCAATGCATTCATAATATCAGCCGAATATAAAGCCGGAAGTATATTTAGAGGTTATTAATAACAGATCTTTTATGAGGAACTGCACATTTATAATTTGGGGCTACCTAAAAGGCAAAATATGTGTTCCTGCACACAATCTGGCTGGTGTCCACTAAGCAGCCCTAGTGAGAAACTGGAACCAATCAAACATTCTGTTTATGCAATCTATGGTATTTAATGAACTACTACTCTAGAGTTATTTGATCTTTGACAGTTTAGGGGCGGGGATGGGAGGAAAAGTTGCATTATCACTGGCAAAATCCACATTAATTTCAGAGTTTTTAACTGAGAGAAGTGTGGGGTCAAGTCTGTTGTATAGCAACACATTCACTAAATTGTGTGTGCTTGCTAGTCCAGTCCTTACAGTAAAAACAAGTAAAGTTACATTAATTCAACTTCAAATTCAGCCTTTCATGTTCTGAAAGAGTCTGCAAAGGCTAATCATGAAACCAAAACCTATATCTGAAATTGTGAAATGTCAAATAGGTTTCCATGGACAAGACTTAACTGAAGAAGAGAACTTTCAGTTTTACTCCTTTAAAAGCCTTCAGCTCTGTTTGTCTGGCTCTTTAAGCACAAAATGAAAAAATTTCTCATCTCTCCTTGAAACTGTTCCATCGAGCTCAAGAGCAAGTCCAGAAGAGAACAGACTGTGTGCAGCTCTAGGACTACCTTAAAGTTGTGAATTAAACTAGAAACACATTATTGATATTAGAATATTTATATGCTGTACTAGCATTTTTTATGGACACCCATATTGATGACTGCAAAATTGGATTTTTTTTTTTCCTTAGCTATGGGGAAAAAGTCTTTCTGTAGACTGAGTAAATACATCTGTAAGGGTAATATTAATCTAGAACAGCTACAGCCATACAAGTTCACATCAACATGTCCCTGAGTGTTGGCTGCCCAGCTGTCAGCATGCCCTGTCTGTAGATTTGTGTTAGTGCAGCCCCTTGAGCATACACACCTCCTCCTTTGCTCCCTAAGATGTATTACTGCTGTATAAATCAGTCAAAATATAAAGTAAGTTTATTAAAAAATCACTTTACATTCATCATGGTATGTAGTGGATGTTTTGAATGAAGGTTATATGAAACAAACAAAATTTGTCTTATCAGATTATCTAGTTATGTAGCAATCTGGGATAATTCATTGCAAGCAGAAAAGCAACATAATGGGGAAAGTTTTCTGTTTATTGGGAAAAAAATCAAATTAGCAGCTTCAGAAATAGCCCTGAGTCAGACAGCTAGCTCTATTATTATGTTACTTAGAAGCTAATGTATTATGAACAAGTGCCAAATATTTCTGTGTAATGCAGAGGAGATTAAATGGAAGCTTCTATTTTTGAGATCCGCTTTGTAGCACACATGTAATCAACAGAAAGTCCTAGATAACAAGTAGTACACAGATAGCCCTGCTAATTATGAATAATTATGTAAATGGTTATAATCCGAGGATAGTATTTATCTGCGGGATTAATACGTACAAATCAACAGAAAAGTTTTGAAAATGAGTTTACCTAAAGTCAGTTATAAGTTTGTTTTCAAATGGCGATGTGGGAGCGTAAGTCAGCTATGTAGTTTTGTTTAAAGTCACATTCCTAGCCTGAGGAAGGAGAAAACTCCCTGAGAGGGCTGGACTGCACAAGTATATCAGGTTTTGAATCTGCTCAGCTGACTTGCACAGTACTTGGTTGTCAGAGATGACAAAAGTTGTGAGTTTCTGAATACGCTTCTGTGCAATTCTTGGCCAGCTCAGTCTGGTTTTATACTTTCCGTATTATTTCTTCGCTGGAAAGGTCAGTGTGTAGGGTTGCGGAGTTGGATGTGGTAAGAGTAGTTTCTCCAGTTAATACATTGCAGTGGCAGCTCCAAAACTGTTGTTCATGCAAATATTCTCATTTCTGAGACAAATGCCAGCAGTGATTTCAAAGATCTCTCTGTTCTAGCAAAGTTCAGATCTAGTTAACACTGTGCACAGCACTGTCAGGACAGGGGTTCAAACTGATCTGCTCTGTTTTGAAACAGGATTTGGTATGCAGCTCTTACTGTTTAGAAATGTTTAGGACTTAACTGAAGTGTCTGGAGTAAGTTGCACAGGAATGGGATTATTAAAAAAATTCTCATCCAGAGCAAGTAGATGGCCTAGTTTTGAGTGAGAAATAGCTGCAGCAAGTGTTAACTCACTCAAAACTGACCTCCTGTCTTTCTAATTCTGCCCTCGAGGAGCCAGGGCAGAGAAGACATCAGGGAATTTACACTTCTAACAGGGATTTACAGCCTCTGAATACATTTGTGTTTTCTGAATAGTTATTCATTGTTTAGCTTTGGATGTGTAAAAATGTTGCTGAATGCACAGGTAATTGTTTAAGCTTTTGTGGGCAGCAGCAATTCCAATCTTGCACAGTTTCAAGTGCCCATTGAAGGCTCCCAAGACCTCTCCTAACACAGGGCTGGCATTTCAGCTGCACATGGCATTGTGTGTGGAAGAGGATCCCACTCTGCAATGCTCCCTGATGAAAATCAGGATGGGCTGTGGCCACTGGAGGAAGCAGTAATTAAGGCCCTGGGAGAAGGAAGGATACACTTCACAGCTTCCCAGCGGAGCAGCAAGCGTGTTAGCATATTGCTGATTTGAAGAGAACCCCGAAGGCAATTACTGCTGCCTCATTAAAAGGATTAAAAACACCTTCTCTGCGTCTTAGAACCTTTTCTGTGTTGGCTCTGCAGGCTTTCTGAAAGTGGTTGAACAAGAAATCAAGTTGTGTTTTGGTTTGTTTTTGTAAGAGTACTATTTAAAAAGGCCCTATTTCTAAATCAGAAACAAGCTCTCTTTTCAATAGGTATTGTTGCTAATTCTGAAGAATTAAAATGTACAGAGACACCTTCCTATTGACTTTCAAATGTTTGCATGCTATTTAAAAAAATTACTTCTGAGCCAAAGCAAGTTCCATTTAGGAAGCCTCTGAAAGAATTTTTCCAAGATGTATGAAATTTACTGGGGATTTTTTTCACCTTATGCTACCAAGGAAAGTTATTCTTCACAGAAATATCATACATAGAGATGGTTCTTGATGGGTTAAATTCTAAAGCTTTCTCTTGGACAAATTCAGTTTTGATTTTAATAATGAAGTAGCTTCAGTTTAGCTCTAAGTTTTGAAATTCAAATACAACATATTAAATTATGTGGTAGTAACAAATACAAGATGATAGTTATGCTATTTCATCACATTTTGATAGATGAAGGTTCTGGAGTTTTTTCTTCTACCACATAATCTTGATATTAGATATTAGTTTTCCCTCAATATGCATTTACAGCTTTTGCTAATTTGAGTAATCACAACCTCATTTGAAAGCAACTTTAAAATTGCATAATTCCATCTCTGTGAAATTCTGTAAAAGCCAATATTCATTTGAATTTGACTCTCAAAGTCTTACCAGATGGTTGGGATAAAGTTTATAAACAGTCTGTTCATGAGTAGGAAATCCTCATGTGATCACTATGTCGTGAGATTTTGGAGTGTTTCAGGAGTGTGCCAGAATTTACCCATAGCAGCCCATTGGGAACCAGTGTGTGATAGGGACAGAACATGCTGTAAAGGAGCCTGGGAGCTAACACAAGATTAATTCTATGAGAAGTGGTAACAGGCAGAAAAGGAGTTTCTGAGGAAAGTCAGAGGTCTTTCCTCACTAAAAAAATGATGCATAGAAACTTTTTATAGCCATTTCAAGTGCTTAGTTTAGGGAAGTAGGGTGTTATTTATTGGTCCAAGTTTAGGGGGATTTTTTTGCTTCTGTGAATGGAGTGGATGTAGAGTGTATGTTTTTCTTGAGCTGTTCCCATACTGAATGAGTCTCTGTTTCTGTTCATGAGGCTTTATATAAAGGACCACTAATAAAGATGCATATTCTGAAAATAATGCATTTTCTGTAACTACCTGCTACTCCTTTTTTTGGAGTCCTGGCAGGAGTTCCATTTCCTGTGTCTCCCAGGAAGCCCCAACGCCCATCCCTGCACATCTGCAAGAGGGAGTGCTGGTCCTCTTTGTACACTGATAATATCTGACATTTAACTGGCTCAGGGAAATTCTCCAAGGAATTCCCAACCGGTGACATGTTCCCTTAGCTGCCCAGTTATCTTAACACAGTGACTGAGCTTTATCTCTCCTGTCACTGAGGCAGCTCCTGCAGTGCCAAGCCAAGAGAACCATCTGGGATAACTTTGCAGATAAATTCCAGTGATTTAATTAGAGACTTGTATGGACCTTCAAGCAATGTTCTTTGTTTAGACTGTGAAGCACTCACTGTGTAGGGGTATTTGCATCCGAACTTGTTTCCTCTTCTTTTTAACATCCTTTGTTATTTTAAGTTCAAACTGCTTGTGACATTGATTCCTCCCTCGTGGCAGCTCTACTCTTTACCAACAGGAAGTTTGCCTCTTGTGTGGCTGTTATTCACCAGCATGATTTCCTTCTCCAGAGGACTGTGCACACTAAACATATTCTCTAGATATGTCTTCTGTCATCAGCCCTGTGCTAGGATTGTTCTTTATCGTGTCTTATATAACTGATGGGGCTGTTCAGATTGTTTCTGAGCCAAGTTCAGAACTCCATATATTGTGGCTGCCACACTTAGTGAAATATGGATTTCTCCAGTGGTAATGCTTGGCTAAAAAGTGTTGCTGTTACATGGATTAAATTTACATAACATATTGTCTTCCAAGGATTTTTCATTAATTTGGTGACAAGGCACAGTAATTAATAGATCAAACCACAGCTACACTGAGGATGGAATTTCAATCTCTGAAATGCTACAGCAACAGCTGCGATCCCATGGGACAATATAGATCACAAAGTCCTGGATAAAATTTTTTCATTTATGTGATTCTGGCTTAGATACATGCTTCCAGGGCAGATTAAACCCAGGCACTGAATATCTTTGGGAACTTATGCAAATTATCTTAATGGAAAAAGTCTTCCTACTGTTGGAATTACATCTGGATACCAGCTTCAGCCCAAGAAAACCCAGACAGCACCAAATCATTATTTTCAGGGGGAAGAAAATGATATTTTTAAAATAAAGGTGTCTCAAACATTTGGTTTCTCAAGAAAGAGACGTGGCAAAGATTTTTATGGAATATGCTTTGGACTTTACTAATTTGAACATAGAAAATATTCAGACACTGTCATGGTAGATGAAAGCAGAGAAAATATGCTCAGAGGTCCTAAGAAAATCACAGCTATTCAGTTGTTTAGGATCTGACCCAGCAAAGATTGCGAACCACTCTGGAAATCAGAACTTTGGGTTTTACAGCCAAATCAATCTGATATTCTTAATTTTTATGTAAGCCTAAGGGTCCTAGTGATAATACTGATTTTGTGGTGCTTTCAGCATTTTCATGTTTAATTTGGGTGCAAGTGGATGCCCAAATCTGCCATCTCTTTTTTGATAAATTCTTTTCTTTCTTTCCCTAGTTTCTGTGTGGTAAAGAAAACACTGCTAGATGGCCTAACCTCCAGATATTTTTCCTTAGTGACAGCTGGAAAATATGCTCTCCAAGAAGTACTAGGCATAACAATAACCCCAAAAGAGCTGCAGCTAAAAGGAATGTAGAAGTTTACAGCTACAAGCATGTTTTCAAATACACGCTAAGTAGGAGGCTACCAACTGTTGCTTTTTTTGTGAAATAAATTTCCATGGCAGGAGGAGGATGTCTGAGCTGACTGAAAATTTCCTAAAATATGTAAAAGAAAATATAGGCTACAGGGGGAAGGAAAATAGACTGGTTTTTGGTCTGTCCAAGCAAACTAAGGCAGACCAGGACACAGAGTCAGGGGCTGGCCCGTGGTCATTCTTGCTTGTTAATTGTTGTGGCCTGAGCCCACAGTGAAGGGGTAGCTGAGAATTCCTTTTTTCCTACTTGGACAAACCAAGAATCTCTGAAGTGGTCAGAAATTTTGTTTAATGTCTGTTCCTTAAAGATTAATTTAAAATTACTGAATCATTTACTGTTTGTATTTTGTTTACAGTCTGCAAGTGCTTATCTATACCGAAAAGCTAAAATAAGCTCTCTTTTTTAGTCTCCCTCAGGATTAAAGGTACCAAGAATTAATGGTCAGGATAAGATATTTTGGTCTAAAAAGATTAAACTCTTTTTCCAACTAAAGCACCTGCATAAATATAGACAAATCCAGAATCAACAGAAGATATAAATGTTATATGATGTGACTCAGCAGAAGTACAGATGTCAGATCATAGGTGAATACTTTAGTTCCAACTACTTTTGTCTGTCATATAGATGAGTGTCATTACTAGCAAAGTCAGAAATTGTCTGCTTTGCCCTCTTTACTATTTATTATATATTTTCAGTTCAGTTGTGAGTAGCTGTAAAAATTTTTTATGTGTGAAAGTGCAGGTCTGTGTGTGCTACAATCCTGTTACCTTTATTCTGTAGCATTTGCAGACCCTAAGTACAGTCAGTACCCTATTCCTTTGCAACTCTCAGTCCATTATCTAAGTTCCAAAGTGAGACATTTCAAAGATGCTATAAATTATTCTCTGGAGCTAAATATGAATGGAAATTAATTAAACACCAAGATTTGGCATGGATACCTCGTGCTATAAGCACCCTTTCTTTGATTGCTTTACAATGTGAAACTATTGGGGAAAAAAATTATAGGACAGATCCTGTTGCTTTGTTTAAAAGACAGGGCATTTGAAACCAGATTTGATAATTTGAACGCAAGCAATAGCTGCAGTTTAAAAGGAGTGGTACTATCTGTCTCTGACTACAGTTTTGCAACAAGTCTAAAATAACTAGAAGCTTCCATGGAAATACATTGGGAACCTGAGTGCATAACTCCCTTAAACTAATGGGCTAGAATCCCCAGGGGAGGAGAGGGGCCTGGAAGGAGTGAACTCTAATCCAATTTTTATAGATTTGTGTACTGCAGTTCCCTCTGTCGTGTCAGAATACCTTCCTGGAAGCCTCTGCTTTTCTGTCAGCCACTGAGTGTCACAAGTGTGGATTCAAAATAAAATGTAGGCCTCAATCTTGTTCTCCAGTTGGTATAAACGTGGAATATTTTGAGTGACACCAGCCGTCAGTGTAAAGGAGGGAAGAGTCCTCCCTGTGACATCTCTTCCACATGTTAGTGTAACACTGGACATTTTTGTAGTGACATGCTCAGTATCTCATTTCAGAAACTGATATGAAATTCAAGTAGAAGAGAAGGGAGCAGCCGTGTGTGTGTGTGTGTCCAGCAGGTTTGTCAGCCTTTTACCCTGGCAGGGCTCTGAGGGAAGTCCTTGGTAGCAAACCCAAAAGCAAGACTAGAAAGTCTCCCTCTTTCATCATTGCCTGTTTTAGTGGGCTTAAATGCTGTTGCAAAGGAGATCGAGGAATTTGGATTCCTCACGTACTTTTAGGTTGCAAAATTAATTTGATACCTTCTCCTGCCTTTGACACCAGATAGGGTCTGAAAAGGGCATCACCATCTGTGTTTGTGTTGGCTTGGTCTTTGCATGGCTGGTGGGTTAGTCCCACAAGTATTTCTCTGGGGATGGTACTTAGGAGTCTTAGCTGATGCATTTTTGCATGTTCCATTGTCTCTTCACGTGGCAAATGCACTGAAAGCCTTTAACAAGTCCCAGATATTTCCATCTCCTGTTTTAGGGAAGTAAAAAACAGGATGGTACACTCTTCAGTGTATCTGATGTTGTTGAGCATTCTTTGAACTTAGCAGTAATTCCTCACAGCATTTATGGATAGACAAAGATGTTCCAGAAGCATCTGTGCCTTACATAGAATTTCAGCTTTTCTAGCTGTATATTGAATTTTAACAAACATGTAATGTAAGCAGTTCCTGGTTACAAAACTACTTTCTCTTGAAGTCTCTGGGACATGCTTCTAGTCTAGGATACAGTCCCATTTTACCACTCTTATGTGGTAAATATGCCTGGGAAATTGGGAGGCAGCAGATTCCTTGCATGCAAAATATTTGCAATGGCTGAGACAGAGAACGGCGATGAGCTTTGTCAGAGACAAGTTTTGAGGGAGGAAGAAATTTGTGTGTGGAATCTTAGTAATGAAGGAGTTTACCTCATTAAACACCTATTGACGCTTCAGGATAAGATTTCTGCATAGGAGAGGAGTGGGCATTCTCAATCTTCAAGGACAGGAACCTGGCATGTATTTGGGCCAGGGTGGATACTAGTTGGTAAGTGCCTTTAAGAAATGGAACTGAAAATAAAAACGGTAAGATTATTTAATATATATATATAATCATCAAAATAGTTTCCAGTACTAAAATGGACAATAAGTTTACTTTCTGCATTTTGCAAGTTCCTAATAAAGTAAATCAAGAAGGAAGCTGAAACCCAAGTGAGAATCTCACACTACCTTGCTTGAACATATTGAAAATTAATATTCATTTCTTGACCTGGGAGGACTCAATAGCAGGTCAACTTCACACTGATTTCTATGAAACCTAGAATTTAGATTTGTACGTGTACAAGCTGCAGACACAAGTAAACTCTGTTTAGACAGTGCCAAGTAATTTTCCCAATAAATGTAAAGATGAAATGTCTTTCCAGGAATTTCCTGTTAAATAACAGTCTCTCTATGAATTTAAGCTTGAAGAGCTGGTACCCTGTTGGATAGGGCTATATTGTAATGGGGACAAAATGGTGGGCAACTGAAGCAATTTTAAAATGTAAATATAGCTTTCCTTTTATGTCTAGATCTCTCTCTCAAAGATATCAGATTTATGTGTTGCAAACATAAAACTACAACTAAGTTACATTTATGGGGGCAAAAAGGGAAAAACAAAATTGGAACCATATGTTTAGAACTAAGTTATTACTGCTTTCACAAATGGTTTGTTGTACAGCTTTTTCAGAATTATCCCAGATAAGTATTTTGATGACAAGTTGGAATTAAATTAGAATAATACACCCTGCATTATTAAAAAAAAAGTAAAATAAACAAAAGTATCTTTCTGGCTAAAGGTTAGTTGTCACCTTAAAGAATTTTTAGTTTGGATTATTAAAGCACTCAATAATGATTGGCTGCCCTTGGGAGACATTTGTAATATTTTATTCCATGTAAACATATGGATTCAATTTAGTCAAAGAACATTGTGAGTGAAAGCTAGCCTGTCTCCAATGCACTGCAATAGGTGTCTGGAGGTTTGAATCCTTCATTTGCATTACTCATATGAGATAAAAATTACCATCAATCCAACTAATTGAGACCCAGTAAGTGCCCTTTAATACTAAGTATCATAAGAAAAAATCAGAAATTAAATTCAAGTTCATGTGCAGAATGCTGCTGCAGTGTAATAATCATAGGATTTGTAAGAGAGGTGTACAAAACCTTTTCAGTAATCACTTTGCAAAGATCTGGCAGTAAAATAATTTCTAATTCAGAGTAGTGGGAGTTTTCACTCTGAAATGATTTTTGGTTTTTGCCATTTGATATCATAACAGAAATATGATAAGCTGCTTTGCTAGCTTTTCACAAATGTCAGATTTATTTTCTTCAAGAGTAAGTGACTTTGGACCTTTCTGACCAAACCAAAGAAGTACCAAGCATCTCCTTTTGAGCTACTAAACACTACATCAAATAGCAACACTGTCATGAATCCATGAAAAAAAAAATCCCTTGATAATCATAACAGTTATGGTTTTGTCTATGAGCATTAATAACCATGAAGGACATCAGTATCATTGATTAGTTAGTGAACAAATTTAATTCCTGAGATGTAGCTGTAACTTCAAAGGGATGGGCCTTCTTGATCGAATTTAAGTTGCATGGCCACATCATATTTATTTTGCAATTTATAAACAAGATGGGAAGCTGTTCCCCTGTGGAATAAAAGCTTTGGGGGAGCAAGGAGGTGGCTGGGGAGAAGTCCAGCTGAGCACATGTGCCCCAGCCTGCATTCACCTTCTCCGGCTTGGAGCATATGTTTTCTCTCCTGATTCCTTGCAATTTTGCAGTACTTTGTGTTAAGGAAATCAAATAATTGCATTTCAATTTGTAAAATCACCACATGCCAGTATCTTACAGGTTATAAAGGTTAACTCTGTAAAGCTTTCCAGTTGTGGAAAGTTACCTCGGTGACTAAGCACTATTTCATCCTTGTAAGGTGTGCAGTTCATACTGTGCAGCTGCTTAGGCTCGGGGCACAAATCCTGCGTGCTCTCACCTACTTCCCCTGGGTTTTGGAACTGCATTTTTGGCATAAATCAGTTGTCAAAACATAAATGTCCTTTGCCATTGTGATGATCTAAGATATTTCACTTCTACTCTGGCTTCCCTTTCACAAAGCACAGATACTCTATGTGTTCTCTGTTATACCTAAATAAATTGTTAAAATAATTTGAAGCAGTATATGTTTCACACTCTTTCTAAGTGCTAAATGCTACAGGTGTGGTCCTAAGACCCTATGCCTGAACTAGCTCAGAAGGCCAGAGGGTCCTTTAGAGCCGGCCGGTTGATCAGGCCAGATTCTGACAGATTTGCTCCGACTTGCTGTCTCACTTTCACTTCAGAAGTTCCATCTTTAAGGGAAATAGTAGAATATTTTCTAATTGGCAAGAAAGAGAAAATATAAAAATGCTCAGAAATCAAGCACTAAATATTAATGAAAAGGGCTCCATATTGGAGTTTTTACAATATCTTTAAAAATATATTGGTACAGCAATATGGGTGTGCAGAACATGGATACAATACCCACTCCATGTGCATCAACTATATGAATATCCCTTGTCATGGATCTTATGAGGGTTTTCCTTGAGATTTTGTTTACAAAAATAATCAGTCCAGATTTTTGAGGCAGAGAAATACATTCACTTTTTGACTGTCCCCCTGCAATTTTCCATGGCTTGATAGAAAACACAGCCATCAAAGCAAGTGGAAAGGTTGTTCTTGGCCCCCTTCCCAGTTTGTAGTAGGTGAAGGTCCATGAAACTTTGGTATCCAGGTCCTTGGGGGGGAATGTGGGTGCATACATGGACTATATAAACCATAATAAATCACTTATTTTAAACATAGTTGGTCCTTTTTCTTGGCATCTAAATGACTGAGATTGTGCTGTATTTATTTTGTCTCTTCCTAAATGTTGTATTGAAAAGGAACAGATTCTTCCCTGCCCATTTCCTCCTATGAATTCATTTCAGGATTTTTTTTCTAAGCCTTTTCCAGGTTTTTCAGAGGTATAATGGGCTACGTTTCCAAAGCAGTGTACTCTTCTTTTCACTAGTTTTCCCATTGTATGGTGTAGAAGCTCCACCAATCATATTGATCTGCATCCATAGCAAAAGTCTGGAATAATACATTATGCCAATAGCATTTTGTTTCCCAAAAGTTAAGGGTAGAAAATGAGAATGCAAACAACTACCAAATATAAGCTGAAGAGAACAACACCAACTGCTACAATAGTGAGATTTGAATATGACAGCTGCCTGCCAATACCATGGCAAAAAATCCACATTACTGGTGACAAAGAAAATCAGGAGAGCTGGTTGTTCTTGAACCACTGCACAAAGTGGTGTAAATTACAACCTTTCTGATTGTTTCCTTAATTATAAATGGAAAAAGAACCAACGGTCAGAGATTCTTTGCAAGTCAAGTCATTTCCAGCTATAGTCTTGCTTCCCTGTATTTTGTAAAGGTACTTGAATTCCTCAGTTCAGGGGATTGCCCGAGTCATGCAAGTACTTGTTATGGAAAGACAACACCTCTGTTTACACTGCTTTGACTTTCAACAAAGGTCAGTTGCTTCTACCCAAGCTGAAGCTTTTCATACAAGGAGTTCGCAGGAGTTCTGTGAGTCTTGTCACTGTAAACTTGGAGCCTTGGTGCTCTGCCAGGGGCTGAGAATCTACCTTTGAGCTTAAACTCTGTGCAGAATCATGCAAAGCAAACATAAAGAATTTTGTTGCCTGTAGACAGGCTGAGGAAGTCACTGGATTAGTTCTCACTTCCTTCTCACTAAACAAGCCACTGTCATTTTCAGGTCTCGTGGAACTTCCTGATTCCAGCACCCCCTCCCTGACAGTGAATAAAACAGTATTTAGCTTTAGCACATGATGTCTGAATAGCTCAGTGTCTAATTTTAAATATGTTTTTCACTGCCATTTTTGTGTCTCTGTTTTTCAGTAGCTTAAATGAGGTCAAAGACTTCATGCTTACAATGCCTGCTAATATATCTGAGTAATCTAGTCATCAATTTGATAAGGGATTTAGGAGAGGTCTTCAGTCCCCATTTTGCCTCCAGGTGTCCATTGGTTAAAAAAAAAAAAACAAAACAAAGAAACACACAAAACTGTTTGAAAGCTCTATTTCTGGCTGAGTGCACATTTTAGCAGGCTCCTGATTTATTTATTGTGTGTGACCTGGCTGGCTGTTAGAGCTAAGGAGATATTCCAAATGCTGTAGGAAATCAGCTAGAGAAAATGTGAGGCATTCTGCTGGTCTCAGACAGATGCAGGTGCAGGATTACACAGGGATCTGTGCAGTGTTTTCTTGGGATGAAGCAGTGTTTGCTCCAGCCACTTGCTCACGTGAGGCTGGTGCAGCCTCTCCCCTCTGTTGGCACGTGCCCCTTTGGAACTGTGCTTTGCCAGGTTTGCTGGGAGCAGGAGAAAGTTTGGTTCATTTGGCTTTTGTCAATATTAACCCAGAGAAGGCTGATCTTTGCACCAGCTTTCTTTTTGAAGCACAGAAACCTTGGTTATCCTCTTATGTATTTTTGAGGTGATGTAATCCCTGTGCTGTTATTTTTCTATATATGAATAGCACTTTGAAAAAAAATCATTGTTTCCAAAAGTGGGTTAAGGTATCACTTTAAGATCTTTGCAAGATCTCTCTGTTTGGAGGTTTAAATTTAGAAACCTGTGCTGTCATTAAAAGAAGAAAAAAAAAAAAATGTTGCTTTTCATCTGCTTTCCCTCTGCCTCCCAGGAGTCAGTCTCGAGGTAGCAGACACTGCATTGCTATTTCCTTTTCAAATCTAGGACAGTGAAGCTGTGACACTTTCAAAGTCCCAATGTCCTTGTTAATATTTCTTTGTGCTGTGAGTGAAGGTAAAGCTTACGCAGGAAGTGTCCTAGTTTCCAGTTCCTAATTCCAGCAGAAAAACTTTAGAAAACAGAAGTTTGACAGCTTCTGGTTTTGATATATAGTAAATCATGTATATTGTAGTGTGTAAAAGCTTTGTGCAATGTGGAGCAGATGAAATGCAAAAGACTGACAGTTTATGATCCACTTGTAAAATATTTTACGGCTACTTTTGAAAGAGTTTCAAACCTTTACAGTCATTTAACTGAGATGCATCTGTCTGGTTCGTGAGCACTTCCAAATGGCTCACTAGCACCAGAAACACATTTTCATATTGGAGTCAATTCAGAAAAAGACCACTAAGATAACCAAGGGATTGAGGTACTTGGTACACAAGCAGAGGCTGACAGAACTTGCTTATCTGAGCCTGGAGAAGGTGAAGGAGAAGCCTAATCGCTCTCTTCTTCAGTTTAATGGGAAGGTACAGAGGTGACTCTTCGCAGGGGTGCAGAGCTCCAGGATGAGAGGCAAAGCATGGCAACAAGAACACAGTACGTTTCAGTTGCGTAGGAAATGTTTTCAGTGTGAGGGTACTCAAACACTGGAACAGATGACCAAAGTAGTCATGGGATCTGTGTTCTTGGAGAACTGGGCTGGATAAAGCCCAGCTCCACCAGATCTAACTGCACCTGCTTTGAGCAGGGGATTGGACCCAAGTTGTTCTGTTTCTATGACTGAGCAAAGCTGATGCATTTGGTGTTGGTTTTGTCACAAAGATAAGGCAGCATGTCTTTCATATGAAAGCCTAATTATTTTCAGCGTTTCTGTGAAAATGGGGGGCTCCAGATGCACCGGCTCTGATCACACTTCCTTGTCCTCTCCCTTCTCTGTACTCATGCAGCATTAACAGAAATTGGACAAATAATACAGGAACAATTGCCAGGCTAATACCATAATGCTTTTGCAAAGGGTTTGACCTGGCCAGCAGAGCGTGTTAAAACCCTATTTGTGTGTGACTTTTGGTCCATGGTGAGGAACAGTGGGGTCATCAGTGACAGTGTTTTGAATTCAGCAGAGGAAAGCCCCAATGAGATTTGAGTTTTTAAACATCAATGATAGGAATGTGTGCCTCACACAGAAATTCCCACTTTCAGCTGTTTTATATTACCCCATGAAAATTGCTCAGAAATAGAAATATGCACATACACACTTCTTTTCCTAAATTTAATCTCAACAATGTTTTCAAGTTTTGCTGCAGCAGAGACTTAATTAAAAAAATTAAAGCGAATACAAAGGAAATAAATTCTACATTCTGATCCCTGTGCTCCTAGTTTTATCCACTGTCCAGTCAAAATCAGTTATTTCCTCTACTGCTGTGAGGAGCAAAGCTGGGATGCTGATGGTCCCTCCCCAGTGACTGCAGTATGTTTACAACTCGTGCTAGAGGGGAAAAAAATTGCAAGAGTCTATACCCATTATAGCTTTTGCTTTCTGAAATGAAAGATTAATGGCTCTTACTTTCTTCCTATAAAGCACTCCTCTTAATTCTTCTCCAGTATAATAATTTTCTTCACCTCTTCTACCACTTGGCAGTAGGGAAAGTTTTGGACAGTATTTGTAGGACTTCTAGAGAATCAGCAAATCTTACTAACATTTATTCAAAGAAAACTGGGTGGCTCTTGGAAGAATGTTTGATTATGCATAGTGGGGACATTTTTGCTATGGGACAAATGCTGTTTTCCTACATGTTCACTGACTTTGGTGGGAGTGCGAGTGTGCTACTGAATTCTCAGGAAAAGATATTACTGAATATTGATGTTATCCATAAATGCTGTATATATAAAAGGCTAGATTCTAACACCTGTGCTGTAATTATACTCTGTCTTTATCTGTGTAACTTAGGAAGTCAGTATGGGGTAGCAACAGAAGGAGGAGGAAAGGGTCATCATTTCAGAGTAAAGCAGGTATATAGAAGATGACAGTAGTATTCAAAATGTGAGTACAAGAAAGATATCTGTTCCAAGGGGTAGCATCTACATGGCATGCTGCAGGTTTTGGTTTTAAACCTAGCATCTCTCAGAGTACTTGCAGTGGGGAAAAAAGACATGGAATTAATCAGGCAGTCTTGGGGGGAGGTTGTCTTTCTTCAGTACACTTTCAAAATAGAGATGAAAACATCACTGAGTTCCATGAACCAAATACCCGTCTATGCAATCCCAGTAAATCAGCAGAATTGCATCATGATCTAGTTACCTCTGCAATTTGGACTACATGACATTGAGTTCAGGGTGCTCATATATCAGGGGAATAGATATGTCACCCTTGGAAGATACTGGCACGTCAACTAGTTTGCTTCAGGGTCATACTTTGACATGGAACACTATTTGGAAGGCCTTCCTTTGGGAAACTCCCTCCTGAGTATGTGAGTTCAAAAGGAAATATTAATAAATGCATATTCTACAGAGAGCAGGACATATTCTGCAGTTCTGCAAAATTATAAATAAAGGGAGATCTATCAATTCCTGAGAAAGAATGTATTGGGAATAACCCTAATGTTACATGCTGTTTATTAGGCATCATATAAATAACCCTTCTTTTAAGCAAACTGTACTGATGTTCCTTGGAACAAATGCTGAGGAGAAAGAATGTGGCTGAAATAAACAATTTTAAAGTTCTGAAGGTAAAATGTATAGAGTAGGATCTATTCAGACAAGATGGTAAGTGGGTTGGGCAGAGCTTTTGCTGTGATTTGGGACAGAATTTAGCTCCAAGGAGGATGAAGCTTGGGGGGTGTGGCCATGCTCACACACAAGTGATCCCAATGCCCAGGTTATCTCCGTTTCCACACCGTGTTGCTCTTGAAAGCAAAGTGGAGGAAGAAAGTAGCTGTGGTTCCACCATCTTTTAACCAGTTTATTCTTTAGAGTCAATCAAAGCAATGGCAGAAACTTCTGCTGTGTGTGACCTTTCTCTGACACATAAACTGGAATTGCAACTTCCTGTGCGGACTTCCATCCCTGTGCACCTGCATAACATTTCTGTCTGTGTCAGTGTGCTTTGACCCACCCATACTCTGCATACTGACCTTTTACACGAGCTGAGTATAAAGAAATTAAAGTAGCCTGTGTATTCAGCTCTTCTGGTCCCTGGCATGGGTCAAGATAAGTTTAATGGCTGCAGCATGCTAAGATCAGGTTCTGTGAGGGGAGTGCAAAGCCAGCAGGGGAAGAATGGTGGAAAATATAATGCAGCAATTGGAGCACAGTTGGCATATATACTTCAAGAAAAATTAAAGGTGCTCTGGCAACATCTGGAAGTCCTAAAATCTCAGAAAAATAAATCTAAGTAAACTCTAGGTTTTAAGCTTCCTTTGCAGTGGCCTGTGGAAGCACAGTGTGTTAAAGATAGCAGGCATTCTCATCGTTCTCATTTTTATCCTGTGTGTATCACATTATACAGCTGTCTGCAGTTGGTGATATGAGCAGAATATATTGAACATATTTTCTTATGAAGCATTTTATGTTAACATGTTCGATTTCATCACTAACTTTCAGCTTATATTGTCTTCATACTTGCTAGAAGGCATTTAATATCCAGATTGATAAATATCATTGCTCTTCTTAAATCCTGATTCACAATACAATATCTTGATGGTATAATAACCTAGATTAGGACCTGATATTTACTCTGCTTCTCCTTCCAGTTTAATGAGTTTTATGAGATCTCGCTCTCCTTCGTTTGCTGCTCAAATTGTCCGTTTTCAGCCCACTGTCCAGTTTCTAGCAAAGTGGAGAAGGTAGGATTTTTTTCTTCCTGTGTTTGTGACAGTAAGTGATCAGATGGCACAAGTGCTTTAATTCCAGTCCAGAGGCTGGACTTGATCGGTTTCACTGCTCATAGAGTGAATGTTTGTTGGTAATCATGTTTTCTTATCATACCACTGAAATATCTAATCTTAGTGGTACTAAGTGTAGAATTATATATGTAGAAGTATAGAATATATAGAAACTTGCAGATTACTGTACAGTGTAACAGCTCAGCCTTTCTTTCTTAGTGGACTTAGCCTTGCCAGGGCTAAATCTTCACTAATGACGTAATCTTTGCTAATTAGGCTTCAAAAATACCTAGACAAATAGTGCAAGATCTTACATAAATAATAGTGAATAATCTGAGGTAGCGAGCAGTTCATTATGGAGTGGCAGGAGCTTGATGGAGTGCTGACACATGGGTTGCAAAAATGACAGACAATGTTTCCAGAAAATGTGAAGTGGTGACATTGTTTTCCATTGAGGATTTGACTCAGAAGATTGGAACTTGACTTCTGGCCTTCATATCCAACACTTGTTGGCAGCATATCACTGTGTAAATAAACCTATTTAGGTCTTTTATTATGGTTAGTTTCCCAGATCATGTCAAAGTACATGAAATACATTTAAAAATTAAATTACCTTTTATCTTGAACATTTTTATTGTTTTTATTTTGATATTCTTCAGTCTGACATGTAAAATGTAGAAATACACCTTTGATATTGTTATATTTGGTTTAAACAGACCCTTGTACTTTCTGTGAGAAACAATGGAAAAGGTTATCTGTATCGTAACATAGCTGAATATTTCTGCTTTGTACGATGCTGTGAGATTAGGTGTTCCTGCACGGCAGATTTGAATCTATCCGGGCTTACAGTTTGAACCCTTGACACCCCCTGCCCCTTGAGAAAAGAATGCTGGAGAAATACAGGAGACATACCAGTTGTATTTTGGGGGGAAATCAGAACTGTGAGAGGATTCAGAGATTTTGATGAGAGATGGGCAGAGCAAGTTCACTTGTAGGCATTTTTTGTACTATGGTTTGTAATACAAACATTGGCAATGTTTTAAATTTCTACTTTAGAGCACTATATAAATTACAGGATTTGAGCTGTTCACATATCGCTTGACTACTGACAGAGAGAGAAGGATGCTGATTATAACAAATCAATACAGACAGTTAAATAAAGAGGATAGCAAGGAATATAATGCTAACAAAGTCTTTGTCAGGATAGATGCTGCCCCCATGCTCCCTTGAAGGCTTAAGAGACGATGCCTTTTGTTCCTGTACAGGCAAACTCTGACTTATATTTAAAGATTTATGTTATGGCCATTGTATGTGGAATGAATTTGTTGGTATGACAGACATGTTCTTTGAAACATCACTGAGTTGTTACCCAAAGAAGTATTGTGAGCCGTTCCATTGTTCCACAATAGCATCAAAAAACTCTGGATCTGTTAAAATGGAGAATCTATTCACTAGAGTGGGAAGTGATTACATTTACCATAATCTCATCTTCCTATGTGAGCGATATAAAAATATTCTCTTCATCCCTCGTGATTAATTTGCAGATGTGCAGTATATTTTACGTCTCTAATAATGAAATTATTTCAGATCTTACTGTGGATGAAATTAGATTGTGGTCACTGGAAAGGAGACCACATTCAGGTTATATCAAGTCCAAAACCTTATTACTTAATCATTTGTAAGTTCTTCACTTGTGTTTTTAAGGGTATTACTTTCCTGTTTAATCTATGCTCTAGGCAAGAGGTGCAGATGCTCTTACTCTGTTCCTCAAGAGATGAACCTAATCCAGATTTGCATCACCTTGAACAGAGGTCTTAGACCATACAGGGACTCTGTCTATTCTATCTTGTACAATGTCCTGCTCCAGCTTAAAAAGTCCCTTCTGCCTGTGTAGATTTTCATACATTATTCTCCAAATTGAAACTCTTCATATTAAGGTTAGTCAGGTTAAGTGAACACCTGGATATTGATGATGATTTTCAATTCCTGCCATGATATACAGGTATGTGTGTCAAGGGTCCTTTCTATATCTTCCCAAGCTCTCCTTGTTTCCCTTTAATTTAGTCAGGCTCTTCAGTAGAATTTTGAGGAAAAGAGAAGAAAATATGATGGATTACGCTGTAACTGAATGAGTTAAGTCATAGCCACTTAGATGCATGGCTTTAAATTATATTATTCCCTTTCTTATCCTTTACTTCATTCCTGTAGAGAATTAAGGGTATGTACACAGTTAATCAATTAAATTACAGGTAGCAATCTCTTTCTAGTTGAGAAATTCAAAGGCTTGAGCAATTAGTCAGCCTGTTAGGCTCAAATCACTAAAGCAATGGAGACTCTAACACAAGCTTTGTTAGAAATTCTCCTGAAAATGGAAAAGGTTTGAAGCAGTTACCTTGCCCATGTTTCACGAAAGGGATATAATACAATACAATTTATCCTGAGGACTATCAACAAATACCAAGCAAGTTCCTCAAAGATCTGATGCCCAAAACTACTGAGGAAAATTGGAAAATAGTTTAACACTTTCAGCCCTCCTCGACCAACTACTGAAACCTATGGGAGATTTTTCATGAATTATAGCTCAGAATGCTGGCAGATATGTAAAACAGAATTATGGCAGCACTTTCCACTCCCTCCATGAAACTGTAAATAGGGTGCAGAGTATCCATGCAGCTTTTTCTATACCAATGCACTGCCATCAGAGGGACAAAACTATTAATTTTAAACGCATTGCATGAATTAGCTTGGGAGATCCAGTTGGCTACAGCTCAGCTCTTCATGCTCAGTCCCAAAATCTTTCTGCTTGTCTGGTGTGTAGACAGTAAAGGGCTGTGCTCCCACAGCACAAACAGGGTACAAATCTTTCCTGCCACTCACATAGTTCTAATAGCATGGGAATTTGAGAGCCTTTTATAAAATTTTATAAATTACATAAATTCTTCATGTATGTAACTCTGATTATACAGAAGCATGGGGCATAAGAAATCTCCTTCTTTGGAAGATGAAACTTGGGCTAAGACTTTCAGGAAATGGGCAAGGCCTCACAGAGTCTCTCCATGAGGCCAGAGATACACCAGATGGAATAACCTAATCTTTTCCCAAACCACAGAGATCTTCCTGCTAAAATGGGTCTCTCCTAAGGAAGGTCTTTCATACGCACCAAGCAGAGGAAAACAATGAAGGCAGCAGATATTCTTCCCTTTCTCTGGACAGAAAGTAACAAAGAGGAAATGGCAGAACCCAGAGGAAACAGAAGCCTTATCTTAGGAAAAAACAGTGGAGAAGTCTCAGTAAGGATTTTCGTAAGTAATGTTATAGGGCTGATGGGGGCACCTCATGAAAAATGGAGAGTGTGTAAGTGAATCTGTGTGTAAGCCAGTGGTGATGCCAGGGGATTCTTCTGCTTGAACTTGTAGCTGTCAAATGTGAAATGTTTTCCAAAACCACACTGAGGATTGATTCTTAGTACTATAATTCAGTACTTCTCAGCAAATACAGGTCAGGCAAAAAAAAAAAATTAAAAGCTGTATATCTAAGATTATATATCTATGCTTTATAGTAAATGAACATATTCTGATGCTTCTCTTTGCTGATGCCTGTCTTGCTAAAATTGGGATTTTCTTCCTACACAATGGCTTTGAGAACATGATCCCTTTTGGAGATCATCTGCTTCTGTTCTGCATATTGCACCAAGCAAACAAACCATGCTCCTTCTTAGATCCATTCACAGCCCCTCTGTTAATGTCTGTCAACTCTCAATGGTACTGAATGGTTAAATCCTTTTTCCAATAACCTCAGCACAGTAGGATCGATGCCTTTTTAGTTAGTTACTCAATTCAAATGTTCATGTTTTTCTTATGCCCCTCCTCATGCTTCAAATGAGAGTTTTGCAAAACTGCAAATCTGTTGTTTTCATTCAAATCCCAGCGAACCTTTTGTGTCTCTTTTTTTTTTTTTTCTTGCCTGCAAAACATGTCACAGACTGTACTACTTCCTATATTGCTTGCTTTTTTGGTCTTTTCACTCTCCCATCTTATACAAAAATATGTGTGGGACAGGAAGTGTCCTCCTAACTTTATATTCATTGAACAACTGGCACTCTGAAGCCCTGGCATGTGATTAGGATTCATAGGCATGGTGCACTTAACAAACAAAGCATTGCCTATGTAATTTAGGCTGGTGCAAAACTGGAATTTATATTGTTAAGGCTATGTAAAGGGATCTATGATCAAAGACTTCTGAAAATCCAACTACATATTTTTACCAAATACATTTTAGTGTTTTGTAATTTGAAGAAGTGTCCAGTTGCAGTCTGTACAGTAGAAAGAACTAAATTCAGTCTTCCATCATAAAAACTGAGGGCTGTGTGGGCTGAGTATGTACATCTGAGGGGGTTTGCTTGTAGGTAACTTCTGTGACATCAGAAGGATAAGTTGTCCATCAGCATTCTAATGTCCTGGTTGTTCAGAAGGGTTACTCCATGAATTATGGTCATGAAGAGTTGGATTTTTCATAGTCCATTTGTAGGTACTGCAAGGAGAGCAAATCAAATGTATCAGTCTCTCTTTTTATGCACATGTGAAGACAAAAATTGAAATTGGGAAGTGCAGTGGCTATTCCAATTTCCCCCAGGCCACACAGAATCTGTTGGTGGAAATAGAGACATACAATTTCAGGTCCTATTTTGCTTTTCTTGTTAATTGTCTGAATTTGGGGTATCCTACAATATGAAAGATTGGTAATGTTTTATTAAATATGTGCAAAAGGAGACATATCAGAGCATTCCCAGGTTATGCTTGTCTAGATGAAACTTGTAGACTGCAAATATAGTGTAATGCATACATTACTCATAGTTTATGTTGTAGATAACATAATCCTTTTGATGTAGGAAATAACATCTGTCAGATCTCCAAAACAGCAAATGATTTTTTTTTTTTAGATTAGCCTTGTAACTTGTCTCTATGAGTAATAACATGTATTACAGTACTTGGTCAAAGCTAGTCTCTGCTGGTGAGCCAGAAAAAACCCATCATACAGCAACTAATTTGAAAGGCAGAGAAACCAGCATTTCCTTGCCTACTGGCTGAAATTAATTAGTTGTTTGGTGTTTTAACTGTGTTACATCAGATCCCATCTTTGTTGCTTTTGTCACTGCAACTGCACTGGAAAACTCAAGTTAAAACATGAAAACCTGGGAATGGATAAGAAAAGGGTCTCACCAGGACCAAGAATTGGTTGTTTTTTCCTCCATCAGCACAAGAGATGCAATTGATAACTTCCCTGCTTAATTTGTATTGATCATGTGTAGAGATTTATATGCTTTCTAGGATATGGTCCTGTCACCATCCTCTTTTGGGCAAGTGGCTTTTGGGGACAGTATTTTAAATATGTTTATTGACACATACAAGCTTAGGCTGCTGAGACCATGTACTTAGTAGTACTGACAGAAACAGGTATCTCCCCACCACCCTGTTCCTATTTGTGTTGTTTTTAGTATATACTGGATAAAATCATGTAGAAAAAGGTTTTGCATAGTAAGAAGGGTTTTTAAGGGTTTCATTAAGCACCATGTTATAACAAAGTTACAGAAATAGAAAGCTACAAAGATAAATGAAATTTAAAATAGTTTGTGAGGATTTATGATAAGCATGTACACAGTTCAGAAGGCCTCTGGCACTAATAAGCCCCAGTGTCTACCCGCTAACTAGATTAAATCCATCTCCATTAGAATTCAGCAGATGCAACAGCCAGGGGTTGTTTTTCTTCCCAGGGGTACCTTCTCCTTGGAAAGGATGGAAACTCCAGATACCCTTTTGCTTTTCAGTGTCTAATTGGTGACAGCAATCAGGAAGGTGACAATAAAGCTGAGAGCTTATGGTAAACACCAGTTAGAAAAGGAGGAAAAAGTTGCAGTGGACATGGCGTAAAGTAACTTCTTAATGGACTTCGCAACTAAAAAGGAAGATTTGCAACTGTGAAAAACACAATGCCCAATTCAAAACTTTGAACCTGAATAGTGGTATAAAACAATTGAAGAGAGAGCAGCCATTGTAAAAGGATGCTAAACTGTCAAAATGAAATTGGAAAGGAGGAGAGATGGCACATTTAGTAGTTGGAATCAAAAAGTTAATTCCTGTTTTCCAGGAATATGCTGAAATTTATCTCTGCCTCAATAAAACCTCCACAACAAACCCCCAAAACTTTGGATGCAGCTCTGTAGGAACTCTACATTCAACAATGAGGAGAAATTTGATAGGGTAAAATAGTTGGATTTTCTGAATGAACTCTAATTCCTTGCTAAAAGCAGTTTTACAGCTGCTTTGATGTGCAGCTGGAGAAGATCCTGCTTTGGTTAGTTACTAGGATAGGTCACATTCCAGACCTTCCCATTGTAATACTCTTCTAAGGACCATTTATTGAAAGCTCAAGGATGAAATTTATTGATTGTGAAAATTATTGTCTGTAATGTGATGACTAACGGGACATGTTTGCTGAAACTCTTGGAGTCACTTTGTTTAAGATCTGTCCCTGAATAATGTAGTTTGGAATACATATAGAGAGGATTGATTTTATTGCCATGGCAGTAGATTTCCCTGCCACCCATCCAAACTTTCTGAATGTGTAGGGTGGCCAACAGCAAGAATAGCTCTGCAGCAAGAAATTCCCATGTCCTGGTGCTTAAGCTCTTCTAAACAAACCAGGGATTTTTGCATTAGCACTCTTTTCAGAATTTTTAAGAAAGCATTGTTGCAATAATATATTAAGAAATAGGAAGATTGAGACTGTGCAGATCTCTGCTTGACATGACACAGCTTCAGTGGCATATTGTTCAAAATAAGAAGATGATGTTATTGCAAGTTTCCCTGGTACTGTATATAAGGCCAAGCAGGCAGACAGGGCTGTAGTATTTTATCACGTCTTAAAGTGCCCCCCTGGGGTGTGCCTGTTGGAATCCAATCCTGTCTGCAGGATCCCTGTGGTAACAAATGCACTGTGCACTGCTTCTCCTTATCCCCGCTGGGCCAGTCAGGACAGAATTTGCTCCATAATTATGAAAAAGGATGTGTGTTTCACTGTGCAGATGTTCAAATTATGTACTTGCTTTCTTCTATTTAGAGAGAAATAAACTTTTTAGCAGTATCACAGTGAACACAGGCACAGTTTGCAAAGGATTTCTGTTTAATATCTTATTGAATGTTGTTACCATGTCACCCAAAAATACTTTGGAAGATGATATCTTTATGCAGCTGACAAGCTATAAATTTTCTCTCAGGCAGCTCTGCAAATGTGTGATCTTCCCAAGAGCTTTTCATTTTAAGCAAATGTGCAAAATAATCAAAAGAAGTATGGATTTATTTATAACTACCTAAGAGATTTTACATTCAATTTTGGGCTTTCTTTGGTGTATAGGCTTAATCTTTAATGAATCAAGTCTAATAATTTTACAAAAGCCTTTCACCTTGGCCAGGGAGCTGTCCCCTCCATACAACTGAGAGAAATGGAAGAAAAAATCCCATCCCCAAACCAACAAGCAATAACAGGAATTAAACCCCCAACATTTTCAGTAGGGAAAACTCCGGTGACATTATTGATGGTTAGTGTCACCATTCTAATTAGGATGGTGAACCTTTCCTTGTCATATTACATTTTTTAAATCATGCTGTTGCAAACCAGACTGTTTTAACTCTTATTTCCCTTTTTCTTACAACACTGTTATAACAGCCTTTTTGAATAAAAGGAAGCCTGTGCCTCAGAAACTTTCCTGTGCAGCACCAGCAATCTATGGGGAGGCTGCAAACAGAGGGGCCACAATGGTAAATGGTATGACAGTAGGAAGGAAAAAAGATGTGTGCAGTATGAATTAGGCATTTATATCAAAGCACATTATAATGCCTCGAGCTTTCTCTGTACTCAGGTGTGAAAAGCAGAATGTTATCTCTTGTAATTTTCCCTCTTCTCTGGTAAATCAGAAGTGTCAGGGATAAGACATGTAATCAGATTTCTTTGAGGCCGACAGCTTCTTCAGTGCTTCACCCACTCTGGTTTTTTAATTCTCATTACACTCTGTGGTGTCTGCTTGGACTATCTCCCAGTAAAATTAACAGGAATGTTGAATGACAAAGGATACCTGACAATAAATATCCTTACTTTGCACTGTTCCCAAAACCCCTAATGTAAGGTGTTATATTTATCCAGTACATGATTTGCTGGTATTTCTGGTGACAAGTCTTTGTTGACATTGATAATGCTTTCAAATGCTTTTAAAACCTATTTTAAATAGAAATAGGAATGGAAATAAAGTTGACCCTTACTGTATGATCTCGCTGCATTTGTATCTTGGTGACCATGAGAACTCTGCTGAAAAATTAGCAACAAGAACATTCAAAACTCTCCAATCACCCTTCAACGAAAGCTGAATGCAAACCTTTCTTCTTTGTCCAGGCTTCCCATGGTAGTGCTCCCATTCTTACTGATTCATGCAGAAAATGAAAACCAGGAGACTTTTTGTCCCTGTTTGTATGGATAGAGGAAGAAAAGAGGAAAAAAGAGTGGAAGCATGACCATTTTCTATGGAGGTGTTCTCAAAATGCTCCTTTTCTGGCAAATGTTTGTGCCTGTGCTCAGTCACGGGCCTGAGTACAGTCAATAAGTAAAGGCTGAACAGGAGAACAATGAAACATTTATGTGTACTGAGAGAGCTGGAACCAGTAGGAGCTGGTAGACGTGGCAGGATCTGAGCAAGGTGTTAATCATGTGCCTTGGGAGATTGGTTGCAAGTATAGAAATTGGGATTAGCGCGTGTTTTCTCATCAGAAAACTTGAAGAGAAGCCATCAGCCTCTGTCAGAGGTATTTCACAAAAGCAAAAATGGGATTTGTAAGCAAGGAAGGCGATACCACTTTCTTTTCCCCTTCAATATGTTCATAGTATATTTCATAAATAAATAGGCTTATGAGAAAGACATACCTAAATCCTATACAGGTCTCTCATTTTAGAAAGGCTAACAATGCTGGCTCTTTGCCTGAACAATGAGTAACAGTACAATGAAACAACCTGTAAGAATTTAGAGAAAAACTACCTTTAATGTGCTTGGTATGGGACTATACCTCAGCAAACTAACTTATTTGTGCCAGCTGCAGGTGTTTTCATGCACCATTTGCTGTTTGTTTCTGTATTAAACTAAAGATGTGTTGAGTCTGGTACAGAACATTTTTAATATAATGTTTAGGCTTTAGCTGGCACCTGATTATTTGTATGTAGAGATTATCTGTCAAACTAATTCAGATCTGGTAATAGTCCCAGACTTAAAACAAAACAACAACAAAAAAAATCTACCAAGAAAACAACCTGGTTAATGGATGACTTATTACTTTCTATTGTTTCTAATTACATATGACTGGCCAGTATTCTTGTTCTTCATGGCATGGTGCAAGACTAATTTCTTCCTCCCAGCCATAACCTCCCAAGAAGCTTATCAAAAGAAAATCCTCAGAACACCCTTGTTCAACCTTACAGACATGAAAATTTCAAAATTGGAAAAGTTGTTATTACATATGTTTCAGACTATTTTAAAATCAGTTTTTCATCCTGTAGCTGACTTCATGGATTGCATGTAGTTATGAACTGATTTCTACATAGTATCATGTGCTACATGAGCGCAGAATTTCTCCAATGTGGTATAATGCTATATAATTACACATGTCATTTTTCACTAAGAAGGAGTTAAATGAAGACTGCATATTTACATAGTAAGACCTGGATGATCCAGGAGATTTTAACTGGTTTTAAAGGCTTTTAAATTTAGTTATCTGGAATCTAAAATAGGTCAGGGCTGATTGGAATTTTTGTTTTGTTTAATGACTAGCTATAGATTTTTGCAAAATAACTTGATGGTCCTAAGCCTCTCCTTGGAGTCATTCTGATCCTCAGGAGGACAATGTTGGGGCTGGCTCTTTCTGTGGCTAAGAGGGTACTACTGCTGCCTTGAAAATCAGAGCTTGTTTTAAAATAGAATAGATTAATTATGTCACCCATATTGCCACACAGTCACCTGCTTCCCTCCTAAAACTGCAAGGTAATAATTGCCTAGAAATAAACTGATCACAAATATTTCTGTGGAGCTCAATGATCTCAGCCAGTACATCAGGACCATCAAACCCAACCAGTCTAACATAACATGAGGTTCAAAATTAAACACTTTTTAAAATACTACATTTGGGATTCTATTTGGCCTTCTGAAACTTTAGCTCTCACTTATGAAAGTTTTGTTTGTTCACTTATTTTAGTGGAAACCAAATCTGAGGGAATTGCTTGAATACTGCAGATGTTAGAGGCAGCATTGCAGGAAAAAATGCCCAAAACTTTTGTGGTGTGAAGTATTTATCAATAAAATGAATGGAGACAACAATCCTGTGCATGCACAAGGCTGTGCAGGTCAAGAGTGGGATATCACATGTGTTTCAGAGAATCTCATTGCTTTCTTCTAGGTTTAGTTCAGCAATTTATACAAGAAGGTATTCAGCATATCCAATTGCTTTTTTGTGGAGTCCTTGTTAGCTCAGAATTTTATTACTGCAAAATGTGCAGTCCAAGCACACATATGAAATAACTATTGATGTTCCTCTGAAAAAATAAGTTCTTTTTTTAATGAACTGCTTTAAGTAGTCATGCAATTCTGTCACTTTCTTGCTGTCAGAAGGTCCCTAAATAAACTGTTTGAGAATACTGATGTTTAGCAGCCAGGGCAGTGAATAATATAAATTAACACTCCCAAACTCATCCTACTGCAGAATGAAGAGATCAGTAGAGATTTTAGATGTCCTTTTGTAATATGTGTATCACTAATTTTTAATTAGTGTACTGCTACCTTCAGGTACTAAAATTAGGCAAGTCTCAAAAATGAGTGTGTTTTGTTGGACACTCTGTACTCAGTTTTCTTAATAGCTCAATGTTCTCATTTTGATAGATAATAAAAACGTAGTTAGAATGGAATACTGGGTAAAAATGAATCCCTTACTTTTAGAAACTTTGAAAAACTGTAAGTAGAAAAATCATTTAAGCATGTGTATTTGTCCTCACTTCAGTGTTGTTACAGACAAGCTTAGAAGTAAGTTTATGTTTGGGTGCTTTGCTTAGGGCGTAGGCACTTAGTTCCCAGGACTGAGTGTTACTTTGAATGATCAGAAGCAGTGTTTCTGCCTAAGAAATCAAATCCAGACACAAAATTTGAGCAACCAATTTATCCCCTGATAACGATATTTCATTTCAAGAGAATGCTGCTATGTGTTGCTCGTACTTTCTTCATTCGTGAAACAAAAAGGTGTTTTACAGAAATATAAAATAATCACCAATGACTTTTCACATAAAAAAATTTTCATGTATAATAATGTATGAGCTTAGTAAAATACTACAGTAACTCATATAAGTAGTGTGAACCAGTTTTACTAAATGAATGTAAAATAATAGGGCTTTTAAGAATGAGGATACTGTCTAAAGTTTAGAGGAGAAAAATAGTATTTTATTATGTAAAATTAAATGGAAGAATTACAGACATTATTGTCAAGTAAGGAAACATTAATCCCTTTAAACTTTGGGCCTACATACCCATATAACTTCAAGGACAGTAGTATTATACACTTCCATACTGACAGTAGGTATTTTTTTAGTAAACAATGCATACAAAAATAATGTCAATAAATAAATAATTAGTAAACCCTGATGTTAAAACTACTGACTTCAGTTTGAAAGTGTTATATTAAGAGATAGTGCTGATTTAATGGCCTCCCCATAGAGTCAGCCTTTATTACTCAGCATTTAAAAGAGCCTCAGATGGAGTGCTGTGTCCAGTTGCCAGAACTGCAGTCAAAAATAATGAAAGGAGCAGTTCCAGAGTATGCAGAGAGCAAAACCAAGAATGATGGAAAGGAATTGATGTGATGTACTGAATAGGAAGGTATTCAAAAACAGAAAAGTGGAAAAAATGTGTTTCAGTGTTCAGAGAAGTGTTTCAAGAATGAGCTGAAATGATAATGGGAGATTTGGATTATATATCATGGGGAAACCCAATATAATGGTAAGGACAGGCAAACATCACAAGAGGCTTAAATATTTCTGCAGTGGGAGGGCTTTTATGAGCTGTTTAAACAAACATCTGTTAGGAACAACAAAGCCATGGCTGATCCTACCTTGGAGCAGGAACGTGGAGTAGTTGATGCATCTTAACGCATCTTTGAGCCCTTTTAGCCCTCATTTCCTACAGTGATGAAGCTTTGCCACCTTGCCATGGGCTGTTCCAGCCAGCCCTCACTACTAACTCTTGACCCTGTGGGCTAATGACACCCAGTTTGAGGGAGGAACGAGTCTCAAAGACACTGCAGTTCCTCTAACCTTCTTACAAAATGTAATGATGAACAGCAGAGGAAAACTGAGAAAAGTGGTGCTGCTGAGGGTGACTGTGGTGTGCAGCTGGAGAGCTGGAAGGTGGGAGCTGGGCGAGGGAGCAGTGGGTGGGAGCTCAGCTGGGAAGCAGCTGCACTGGGCGTCCCCTCTGGAGCACACACCCCAGCTGCAGGCACGAGTGAGCTGTGGTGCCACTGGGGTTAAGGCAGGTGGGCAAGCTGGAGGCATTGCAGGGGGTAGCCGGAACTTGGGAATGAACTGAGAGGTTCCTGTGGCAAGGCCAGAGAAGAAAAACCCATTAGAAACTAGGTTTAATTACTTTCACTGCTCGAGAAACTAGGTTCGCTCAGGGCAAAGCAAGTGTTGGTTTATACTCTGTTGTTTAATACTGACCAACCAGCAATGCATTGATCTGATACAGGACTGCATGACTCGCAACTTGCCTCTTTTTAGTAAAAAGTGTGTGTTTCCAGGATCAAAGTGTTAACCACAGAAATACTTTGTACAAAACCACACAGATTACCAGAACTGACAAGCATTCTGGTTCTCATCTCTAAAAATATTAACTGCTACTATAATAGCTGCTTTTTTCCTTGTTCTCTATAGGATAGTACTTTTTTTTAAGTTTCCACTGCTGAATAGACCTCCATATGTTTAAAAATACATCAAATGATTAGCCCTACTCTGTAGTAAAATTGAAGGTGAGAGAAAAAAATATATTATTGGAAATATGTTGCTTCAAGATTGTGTCCTTTCTCTCCAGGACAAAAATAATATTTTACTTAATCATATCTCTTTTAGTATTCAATAAGTCAGCCCAACTATGAGTTGGCAGTCATTGCCACGTGTATCACTCCTCATGAATACTTAAAGTAAAAGGCTTAATAAGCACTGCATAGCTACAAGGTGTGCAGGGAGAACTGATGTGCAAAGAAGTTAAACTCCTGTAGCTGGCCATCCTTTGACAATAAGTAATTTATATTATCTATACTTGGGAGGATTCCTAAAGAGTGGGTTTGATACATATTGCACTGCATCATTACAGTGATGTATTTCTGAGAATCTGCCTTATAATTAATCAGAAAATTCTCTGAATAGGAGCAAACTTGGCAGATTCAACCTAGGAATGTTATACAAAAAGAAGTGCTTTACTGGTCATCAAAAGGAATGAGGAGGATATTGAGAACCATCTGGATAATCAATTAAACTGGCCAGGAAAATGCTTCAGTCATTCAAAAAATGGAAATAAGATGGCAAACACATATTTTAAAATATTTTCCTGAAAAGAAAATAAACAGTGTCTCTCCTCTGGCAAACCTCTGAATAGCTTCAGTAGATGACCACCGTCCTAATCCAACAAAGCATATGTAAGCACAATAGTAATTACATTTCTTTCATCCAGTTTATGTGCTGAAAGTTACATTTGTATTTAGGGCATTGCTAGATGGGGACCTAACCTGAATTATGCAAAGTCTTTGAACAGAGACTGGAGGAGGGGTTTGTTTTTAGCAGTCTATTAAAACCACCAGAATGCCCCCGTGCTGGACGTTCCCGGCCTCTCTGCGAGAGGCCACTTTGCGAGCGCTTTCATTTTTTAGAACACAGTTCCGAGCCCTTGTGACAGCCCCCGCGTGGCCCCGGCGGCGCGGAGCCTGCGGATGCGGCGCTGCCCGAACCTCGCCACCAGCGCAGGGGCGCTCCCGCCGCCCGAGCACGGAGGGGCCGCCACGACCG
>VZRL01000950.1:625669-847283 GCA_013397895.1 Origma solitaria | reverse complement strand
CGGCCGCCGCAGGAACGGGCTGCCGGGGTAAATGGGCCGGTGGGTGCCCCTCGCTGACATTCCCGGGAGGGCTGCTGTCTCTTACCTAATCCGGTGAGAGCAGAGAGGTAGGGAGATTTGGCTCATCCCACAGCTTCCCCTTAAAAATTAAAAGGCTAGAGACCTTCGTGCCTTCCCATTCTCCGCAGTTTTAAAAGGACGGGAAGCAACGGCGATTGTAGTGAAAGGCAAAGCATCCTAAGTATTTCTTCAGGAGAAGAACCAAGTTCCTTTTCTGGTGATGAACTGGTGTCACTTTTATTTTATGCTCATATTAATATAATATTTCTCCAATATTCTCTTTGCACCCTCTTTTTCAAGCAGTCTGGGTGAATATTGCCTTGTTTCTGTAATAAGCAGTCTACTCATAGGCTAAATAAATAGATAAAGTGATTTAATTTGTTTAACGTGGCAGATGAGTGTCTGTTAGGAAGCTCATAGCTAATTGGACTAGGTCATGAAGGACATGGGATATTCCACGCTCGGGACATAGTTTCAGTTGTGTGTTTATCTCCCTTCTAAACTGAGACTAGCACGGTGCATTCCAGAGGGGGAGGGAAAATGGAAGGGGCTTTTCTCAACCCTGATTTAATCAAGCCGGTGTGCAACAAGATTTGAGTTATTGGAATACAAGTACACTAATACAGAGGTTTTTAGGATAAAGCTTGGATCTCTGGACTAGTAATTTGTTGCAGAAAATAATTGTGGGGGGTATACCTAAAGTAAAAATTGAGTGCCAGAAATTATGTTCATTTCAATGGAAATGAATGTTCTTAAATAACCTTAGCCCTTTTCATAGCAGTGAAAAATTACAGAGGAAAGCACAAAGAGAAGACATACCCATCAGTGATACAGTTTTACAAATCTGTTGTGACCCAAGAATTCTTAATCTGGTGAAATGATGGGCATTTTTGACCTGAAAGTGCGTGTCAAGATGAAGTAGCTTAATTGTTAATGTGTCATTTCTGTGTTCATAAGGTTTTAATGCCATAGTCTAATTAGACTGTACTAGAGGAGGTAGCTCAGAAATTGAGTAGTTCCAATAAGTAGGTGTGAATTAAGGAAAGTAAATACTTTAAATAATAGGAGTACTTTTCATAGTTAGGTTTGAGTAGAGTTGCTGCTATTTGCTCAACGTGGATTGAGAAAGAAATCCTGCTCAAATGTCGGACACCTGCCTCTAATGTGGAAAAGGGGAGCATGTTCATGTGAGAAGCAATTCCTCGGTCTGAAAATTCAAGGAAGTCAAGTAGGACAGTTTTATGAACTGTGGTCTTCAGATGAAACATTCTGGAAGACTATGCATACAACTGCTATTAGAAGTATGATGTTCTTAATTTTAAGTTAGAATCACTTTGCTTTATTTTTCATCTGTAATAGTGCTTGGTGCTTGTAGTCTTGTAATTGTCATCTTTAAAAGCTGGACTGATTTTTGCCAAATGGACTATCAGTGTCTTTTTTCTTTAACGATTGTCTCATTTTCAGGAGCTAAGCTGAACCAGAATGGTCAAGGTAAATCAATGATACTTGAAATTCTTGACATATATAAAGAACTCAGTTCTGCAGCTGTAGTGCATGCATCCCATCTGCAGAAAGCCAAAGTGTGCACTATGTTTCCAGCTGCTGACTGTGGTTCCCTGAATTCCTGGTCAGTGCTGTTGGTGCTACCTGCTGCGGAAAGCAGCAGCAGTGAAGTGAGGATGCTGGCAGGCTCTAGTTCATCTCAGCTATCACGTGGTGACTAAAGCATAGGATCTCATCTCCAAAGTTTACAGTCTTAAATGTCATGAGCATTGTAGATGCAGATTTTTTTTACTGGATTTTTTGCTTTTCTGTTGCTTTGGTTTTTGAAGGGAAATCAGCATTAAAAAAAGGAAAACTAGTCGTGATTAAAAAAAATAGTAAGAGGTTTTTTTTTTACTTTGACAAAATACACAACACTTAGAGACATATTATTACCTTAATAAAATGTTTTGTTCCATTAAGAAGAAAAATTTGTTGTAAGTGGGTTACTGTTTTTCAAAGTGTACATACTGTTCCTTTCCTGAATGTTCAATGTCATGATAAAAATGCAATTTTGGTGTGTGTTTTCTGTGTACAGTATCACATTGTGGACTAGAAATTAGGAGTTATGCATAAATACTGTGTTGTTACCATGAGCTCTTACTTCAGATTTACCTGAGATTTTCCTATTAACACTTAATTGCATGTAGCAAAAATCTTCTGAAGTCAGTGGCTTGGGGTTGCTTGATATCATGCCAGGGTATGTTCAGCTGTTAACTGTACAAAGGAGCAAAGGAAGACAAAACCCAGCATTAATGCCCCATACATAGTCTTTAAGATTTGTGTCACTAGAGAGAGAGATTCTAATTCTGATCCAAACTGCCTACCATGTTTCTGTAATGCCCAGGACAACTATTATAAATATATGCCTGTTTTAGTGAATATGTGATTCTTTGTCTTATAATGAGAATAATATGAGATTGGTTACTAATTCCACAGTACTTTAATCAGATAAAGTGCTAGATAATCACAGCTAACCAAATGGTCCACTTCTGATTTTGACTTGTTTTTCTTTGGAGAAGCTGAATATGAAAAGTGAGGTAGGCTGTGTTTCCCTGGAGGAAGTAAAATGATACTTAAATGATAAAACCTGTATTTGTCCTTTTGCACCTGGAAATGAATTATAAAATTACCGTGGATATATTCCAGGGAAATTGATACAAGAAGAGTAGTAAATTGCTCTACAGACAGTTGCTGACCTTTTCCTTTTTGGTTTGTCTTACCCAGAGATACATTTTTATCTTGTAACCATTGATGACCTTGCTGCACATGAAGAAAAACAAGAAGAGTGTAGTGATAACTTTGGCTGCTTAAAAAATTACTCATCCACTCCTTAAAAGTGAAAGAGAAGTTCTTTGAAGTGTGGTTTGTGTGGCTAGCGTGGTTTAACCCCAGCTGGTAACTCAGTACCATGCAGCCTCTCTCTCACTTCCCTACCTGCAGGATCAAGGAGAGAATTGGAAGGGTAAAAGTGAAAAAACTTGTGGATTGAGATGAAGACAGTGTAATAGGTAAAGGAAGAGCTGCACCCAGAAGCAAAGCAAACCAAGGAATTCTTTCACAACTTCCCATGGGCAGGCAGGTGTTCAGCCATCCCCAGCAAAGCAGGGCTCCCTTGTGCTTGGTGGTTACTTGGGAAGACAAATGTCATCGCTCCCAACATCTCCCCTCCTTCCGCTTCTTTCCCCCAGCCTTCTATGCTGAGCATGATCCCAGATGGTCTGGAATATCCTTTTGGTCAGCTGGGGTCACCTGTCCTGGCTGTGTCCCCTCCCAGTGTGGTTTCACCCCCAGCCTCCCCACTGCTGAGGTGGTGTGAGAAGCAGAAAAGGCCTTGACTCTGTGCAGGTAGTGCTCAGCAATAGCAAAACCCTCTGTATTTATCTGCACTGCTTCCAGCACAAACACAAAATACAGCCCCGTCCCAGCCACTGCAAAGAAAATGGACTCTAGCCAAAGCAAAACCAGCGCAGTGGCATGAAGACTTTAAGTTAAATATTTTAAGGTTCTTTTCTATAATTCTTGCACATAGTACTGAACAGAGCAAAAAGTAATTTAGTCTTTGAAGAAAGACCACAGTCACTTTTCAAGTCTTTTTTTTTTTTTTTAAATGCTGTTAAGGAGGAGCATTTAATTTTTAAGCATTACTTTCAAATACATGTTCAGAAGAAGTATGTGGAAAATTGTTAAATTTTGCTAATGTATGGATTGTCCAAGGGTTTTAACTGGAGTAGGAGTACTTTAAAACAATTTTGGTTTATACTGCAGGAAGGAAAGCTTGAAAATAAACTCCATAAGAATTTCTAGATTTGGTGTCTAGCTTCGAAATGTACATGTTAAAAGGTTATCTTTGTTGTTCCATTCACTCTGTATTACAGATCTTTCATGAGGGAACATTGTATGTCTTCTGTATTTTACAAGGGGATGACAGCTGCAATACAAGGTTTCTGAGTTTTGTTTTGTAAATCTTAGTACAAGTTGCTTCATGCTGAAGTGTGATGTAGGTATTAGTTTGAAGTGGGGTTTAAAAGTAATTTTTTCCCTATGATTTTTCGGTAAGTCAGTGTTATTCCTAAAATACATAGTCAGTTGTTGTTAACACATCAGCATTAGGAAAGGTGAAATAATAGAAGATGTAGCACTGCACAAGCTGTGGCACATCCAGGGTACAGTTCTGCAGTAGCTAAAGACAGTTTCTGCTGGCTTGCCAGTATTAACTTGCAGTGGTGCTGCCACCAATGCGAATGTGACACGGAGCAGTTTTAGTCCCAAGTTCAGCTGAAAACTCACCACCCATGAGAAGAGAGTCACTGTTCCTGGTTCCCTTCCGAGAACAGCTTGCAGCTTGGGACTGTCAGGCTCAGCACTGCTGCAGGAGGTGTCGCCCTCTGTCACTGCGGGTGCGCTCGGGTCCCTGTGAGTGCAGGCTCAGAGCTAAGAAAGGATGGCCATGCGCTCCATCGCCACTTAGGTTTGGCAGCTTCCTGGGGTGCCAGTGGAAGTGCTCAGGTACTTGTACAAGACTGGTCTTTTTGAATACATTACCTTAAAGAGAAAGAAAACCAGTGGGTAAAAAGCAGACAGCACAACCACTCATTTTGGCGGCAGCCTGCTTTTGTTTGTTGTAGGAATGGTGGAATTACACTCCAGCATCCTCTGTGTGTGTGCCTGGTGTCATGGAGCCTGTATCTGGTGGGTCTTTCTTTGTGCCATAGATAAACCATTTTCTTGTAGTGGTATGTAAAAGCTCTTAAGAAATACTGTAACTGAGCAGTTTTCTTAGAAGTGCTATTAAAATATTTAAGAACCTTTAAAACATGGAACGTTGCTACTTTGAAACGTAATGACTGAAACTCCATTCTGTAAAAATGGACTCTGATTTTCTTTTCTTTTTTGAAACCTCATTATCTTCTGTCTTTTTTTTTACCAACATGGGTCTGCTACAGTGTTACATTTTAATCTTCTTAAATTACCTAATGTTTTGGAAATCATATGTGAAACATTCTTTGATATGCATTGCTGTGTTGATACATATATGACCCCACTTAAGGTGTAACAGAGAAACTTCTTTTGTTTAACTAAAGCTAGTTTATAAATTCCTGTAAAGATGATCACTTTTGCCTATATTTGAGCTTTAAGTCTTGCTCCTTTCCATCTTATGAGGTACATGTACAGTTGTCTTCTTATAAAATTGTGAAAATGCTCTGCTCAACTACTATTTTGGCTTCTGAATGACTATTTACTTTGAAATATATATGCACATACATTTACATAAAAGTCTTTAGAGTCACAAAATGACTTTCATTCACAGGAATTTCCCCCCTTTTTGTGCATGAAGGCATCGACACAGTTGGGAGTTGATTTGTGTAGAGTTCATCTCTCCGTGGCTGATATCTGTGTGATTGCACAAGTGCACTGGGGATGTAATTTGGAGACTGGTTGCACAGGTGTGACTGGGGAATCATTTGGCTGGCTCATGTTTTTGGTGTACTATAAAATTTTAGTGTGACTTTGTGCTGGGTCAAGTCTAATTATTAGAAAGGAAATTTTACAGGTAAAAAGTATGCATTCCATAATAGAAGCTGAGATGAACATTCCTCCAAAACAGCACCTGTAAAACAGTAATTTTAAGAGCACCTCTGTGCATATTAAAACCAGTTGCTGACCTAAACAGTTTTATTTTAAAATCAGGTGTTCTGTTTAAGCAAAAGTTGTTCTTCCTTGTACAATCATAATTCTTCCATGAATGCAGAGGTGCTCATCTACTAATGGAGTTGAATGTAGGGAAAAAGATTATTTAATTGAAGACTGTTCTTTAATGAGCATATGAGGAAGTACACTTAAGGTTGCCTATGAAACTTTAAATTTTTTATTTTCCTTTTTTTGAATGCTTGATCCTCCAACCTATTCTGTTTTTGTAATACTCCTGTAAAAGATAAAGGCTAAAAAGTACTGAAATTTGTGACTGTGCTTTAGACAGTGATTCATTGCTAAGATTCTATGTTTGAGACTCAGCAGTGCAACATAGACTCAAGTTTTGATTTAAAATACATAACAGAAGAGAGGACAATATTTTGCAGAGAAAGACAGTAATAGGCCTTGAATACAGAAAGTGCAGATACAGAAAATGTGAAGTAGCAGAAAGATATGTCTACTCCTGTCATTTCGAAACCATTTATAGTATCTTGTATTTTAATTTCTGATGCAGACTCAAGGCTGACTTCAGAGTGATTATGATAGAATTTTAATTTTGTATGCCATGGAGCAATTCCCAAGCAATACAAATAAGTGAAATAGTGCATGCATTTTACTTGGCATTTGAGATGTACCTGATCAGAATTTAATGGCAATAAAAGAACATGTAATTCTCTTGCCCAAGAGCTTTTTTTTTTTTTTTTTTCTTCTGCTGAATTTAAATCACTTGCTTGAAAATCTGGGTACTTGGAGCTTCACAAAGAAAGCTGAGGGAATTTTTTTTTGTAATACAAGGATCCCTCTAAAGAAAAGTCACTTTACTTTTCATAAAATCAGGAGGGCCTTCAGATTAGATACAATATAAGTAGTGAAAGGGGTGTTGCCAATGTCTCCATAATTTGTCTCTTTGATATACAAAATACTGGAATGAGTAGAGGGCAGTTACCCATGTGAACAGGAGTTTGAGAGTAAACAGTGATTGAAGTCTCTTGATTGCTGACTATAAAAACTGAGATGTTAAATAATTTAACAGTGTCTTTTAGTGCATAATGGTGTTTAGTTATTACTAACCTGAAGTAAATTTGAGTAAGGTCTAACAGGGTTAACTTGGTGTCCTTATCAAGTCACTTCATTCCTTTTTGCATTAATGTGTGAGACTCACAGCTACTTGTGGTAGTTTAAAACCTGTGGAAGACAGGGAAGTACTTGCCTGTGGTGACTCAGAAGCTCGTGACAAAACAGGAACCAACGCCAGGTCTCCCCTGCCACAGATGTGTGCTCTAGTACCACTAATCGTGGGTTTGGTTGGCTTTTTTTTTTAAAGGCTTGAAGGAATGCTCAGTCTTTTCATGTAACATGGTGGTCTGTGATGTCAGCAGTTCCACCCATTTCTGGTCTCTGCTCAGGTTGAATGCTTTCTGGGAGACTGCCTTCACTTGTGAGTTAAATCTGCATTTCAGACCTGAGGGTTTGATGAGAAGCTGTAGAACTGTTGCTCTCTGCAGCAGTGTAACCAGGCTTGGCTGCAGCGTTGTCAGTAGCCAAGTTTGAGAATTTGATGAACATTTTAATAGTGATTTAAAAAATGTTCATTATTGTGGCAATTGAATCCTTATGCGACAATATTACAGAAACAGTTGATTCAGAATTGATGAGTGGGGAAAAGCTAAGTCACTCAAATAAAACAGAATTGGTTTTAATGGAGGCACACAAGCTTCAAAGAATAGGTTCTAGAAACACAAGGTATGCAGAAAATGGGAGTTTAAAGAAATGAAGTACTGAAAAGTGTGGAACCATCAGAAATGCAAAAATCCCACTGTAATTTTGTACTCCTTTTACTAAGGTTTTACATTGCTTAGAGTCTAAGTTCAGTGCTTTCTGTTTTATACCTGTGGTATATCAACAAAATACAAAAACCTGTGGCCCACCTTAGATTTCCACAGCTTTCCTTTTAAATTAGTATGCATAGTAGGAAAATTTTACTTCCAAAATGCAGAAATGTCCATTTTAAAAATACAGGTTCAATCCTTTTAAATGTTTGTTTTATTCTCTTTGTGGTATGCGTCTGTGATAAATACATTATCTTTATCAGATATTCTTCTAAATGATCTTGCTTTTGAAGATCAGTTTTAAAAAAAAGATTTGTAAAAGCTCTTAGATTGACTAGAGATTCTGTGTAGTTTAGTGCTAGAGATTCTGAAACATAATTTCTGAGGAGTTAAAAGTTACGCTTCCAGCGCCACTGGTGTGTGTTCCGTGATGCTGGATATATTTATGTGTAGCATCCATACCTGACATACCTTGTGGCACCAAGGTCTGTACTCTGGAATAAGTATCTTGATTCTCCATGCCTTCCCCTACATATTTGCCCTCATGAGTTTAGACTGGTGTACTTCACAGAGGCTCCACTGTCATCAGGACTGCATACAGGAACACAGAACAATGAAGGATCCCAAAAATAAATTATTATTTAAAATGGAAGTATGTATGAACTTAAGTGATGAACAAGATGGAGACATCTTTATTAAAGTAGTCAATGTATGTCATCCTGTCCTGACTTCCTGCAGAGGGGCTTTCTGTGTCACTGTCAGTCTCCTGTAGGGCAGTCTCTGTTTGTAGGTCTCCTTAATCAGGTCTGGTTATTTTGATTGTCTGCTCCCTACTACTGTTATGTTACATAGGGAAGATATTGAGCATAAAATAGGTATTGAATTTGAATTGGAGTAGTTATCACAGAATGACTCTGTAAGTGAAGACACATCAAAGAACAGGTACTTCTTTTAGTTGAGCCTTGCTGAATTAAGGTAGGTGCTTCCATGCCACACCCTCCTCACTGTGTCTGCCACAGACACAGGAATGGTGATGCAATATTTCATGGCAATTACAGCATGCACTGAAGAGTATGGGGTTTGCAAAATCAGACTGAGGAAAGAAACGCAGCCCCCAAGTTGTCACACTTGGTAGGATTTGCTGTTAATGTTTACAAGAGGGGGTTGGTTATTTTTTTCCTTTTTTTAAGGAATTCTGTTAGAGTGTAATTGTATACAGAGCCCATCTCTGATGCCTTGTAGAACAATTGAGTGCTTCCTGTTTAGATACTTGTGAATGGCAGTATGTGTTAGAGCATGAAAAATAACTTGCTTTTCTTTTTTCTGCTGCTGTTACTAATTCGCTCTGCAGCTGATCCTTCTGTATGCCTGCCTTACTTTTTGTTACAGCATTGTTTGTCTAGAACTTTAAAAAACGTAGCTGTCTCCCTGTGTTTATGGATATTCCTGGGCTGAATTATTGTTGGAGGATGATTCTGATACAGCTCAGTTCAGTGTGCTCTGTGCACAGTGAACAGAAACTAGACATTATAAAAATAAAATAATTCCCTGTTACTTAGTTTGCATAGTTATCTGTATTTTTGTATGAAATTTTCTTTATTTTCTTAGATTCTATGGCTTCTGCCATCTTAATTTTGAGACCTGTGCCCCGAGCACAGCGGGCTGCAGACAGGCAGTCTCCGTTTGGTATCTTAGAAGGCTCCGGGGGGGATAGGTGCTGGTTTGGGTCCATCCCGTTGTTTATGGTGCTGTAGGGTCCGTGTGGGGCAGGCCTGGGTGTCCTGTGGCAAGGAGGGCTCTGGCCATTGGCTGCTTGTTGATCCTGGCGCTGGGGATATGGAGCTGGGGAACAGAGGGAAGAGAAGGCTTTTGTTAGCACCACCAGGTGCAGTGCAGGATACAGCCTGGAGCAGTGTTTCTCTATCACCAGCTTCACACCTCCTCTGGTAGGTGGGATTTGGCAGTGACACAGCAAGATAAGTTATTTGCGTGTTTTTAAAAAGGAAAAATATGGTCAAGTCCAATTTGGAAGCAGTCCATGATCATTTTAATGCAAGTGTTTGGTTTTGATTTGTATTTAAAGAGTGATTTTTCTCTATTTTTGTTTAGCTGTGTATAGTTTCACTAGCTAGTTTGTGGCTTAACTCCCTTTTATTACATTAGATTACCAAATATCAACAATTTTTATTTTGTTGCTTATACCAGTTTATTTCATGTATTACTGCATTTTCTTTTTTCACAGTGGCATTTGATTCGTTGGTTTTAATATAGTTTAAGTTTTCAGGAATTTCCTTGATAGTTCCTGTTGCTTTTGTTTTCTGTCCTCCTTCCTCTCCTTCCAAGCTCAAAAGACAAGAGAGATAAATGTCCTGTTTTGCTTTATAATTTGTAGGTGGTCTGACTTTACAAGGAAACGGGCTTTCTTATTTAATTCTACATATAAGCTGTAAAAGCTGGCATGTTCTCCAACTTTATAGCATAGAGTGAGTGGTCCAAAGTCAGGTTTTGGCTATTGATCAATTTTTAATTTTCATTCTGAAAGAAATTTGGTGGTTTATCAGGTATTTTTTCAGAGCTTGTTCCTCAGCTTGTCTCTCTTAGCACGGTTGGAGTACCATAACAGCATGGTCTACAATATTCCATGCAGAGTTGCATGTTGAAGCTCTGTTTGACTGGAGTACAGGTTATTTACTTCTAATTGATGAAGTTCTTTGTTGCATTTAAAATTGAATGCTTCAGTCACAGTAGTTGGTTACTAACATGATTTTGATGTGGCTGTTGTATATCTTGTATAAGACTCTGTTCGTTCTTAATTTTACATTATAAAGTTGCTGGAAACAAAGTCTTCAATGGCTTGGAAAAAAACTCTCCTGGGTTGATGTTGAGTATTCTGGCATATCTCCACAGCAGAAATAGTGATGAGGTAGAAGTCAAACAGCACTCGCCAAACTCAAGTTTTTGTATTGAGTTAGAAGTAGGTCACTGATTTGGTGGGTGTAACAATACTGTTGGAATTTACATGGTTGTGTTTGTGTCTGCCTCTGCCACACAGTATGTGTTGAGCTTGGAGAAGATGTGGCTTGGCACTGCCAGGGCTCCATCAGTGATCATGTGGGGTATGAGGGAGCACAAGGGGAAATGCATCAGAAACATGGGGTGTCAAGAGCTGGGGGCTCACTGCAATGGTGGCCACAAAGACAATTCCATGGCTATATAATCCATTGGGACTTCCTTGCCTGATGATTGGAAAATGGGGTTGGTAGGGAATGTCTTGAGGTGCAAGAGAAAAAGCTACCTGCAATTTCAGGCAGCTCTAATTGTGTATGAAAAAGAGATTAACTGGACAGATGAAATTTTGCAAAGGAAATCATCATGAGCCTTGCCTCAATTTTGTGTATTTATTTTGCTCTCATTTTATAACATTCTGTTACATTGGATTGATCTGCTTTTGCTTGTTTTGCAGGAAAAGAGAAGCCCTGAGGTGTCTGAAATAGCAAATAGCATAGTTAAGGGCACCAAAGAAAACAGTGTCTGGAAGGGTTGAAAAAGTTCTTAATTCATTAGTCAAAACCAGAGTGTATAGAGACTGAATTGTATTATATAGTTGATTAATAATTTATGTCATAACTGTCTTCTAAAAATTCTGAAGTAGGCCAGCAGGTCCAGAGGCTGTGTCTGAGCAGGGGTGCACATGTCTGTCCAGGCCTGTGTTTGATCCTAACCATGCCAGGCCCTTGTGGTCCAGCATCTCCTGAGAGCTGGGAGAGAGAAACTGATACACTGGAAAAGGCAAAAAACTTGGGCCCTAAAATGTCTTCCACATTTTTAATAGAGATAAAAACCACTAATTTATTTTAGAATATTAGCATGCTTTTCTCTGATACGTTTTATCTTTTATGAGTACATTCAACCATTCATTTAGTTTTTGGGTTTTCATATTCTTTGGCTTGTAACACCTCTTGAAAAACGTAACTTGTCAGTGTTTTTCACAGCTTTCTCCTGTTCTCATTTCCAATGCTCTCTAACAGTACTGTGTGTAAAAAAATCTTATTTTCAAATATGATTGTGCAGTTGAAAAAGATGAAAGATTTTCTATTACTTTGTTGGTGGCTGTAATGCATTGAGTGCATTTTTAATGGAAGTCCCTGAACTCAGTTTTGAAATGTTACAGAAATAAATATTTTATTGTATCACATGCAGACATTTGTGATAATTTTTCTTGTCCTTATATCACTCTTCTATGAGACTTTTTCCCTTCCAGCCATTAAGATGACTATACAAAACTTTTGTGGGGTTTTTTTCCCCAAAACTAATACTCAGTTACCCTTTTAGAGGCAAACTGAAATATTAAACTCTCATCTATTTGATATGGGTGAAGATATGACAGAAGATGTGATACTTTATATGAGGGAAGTGGATGGTGCTAAGTGGAATTTGTCAAAGGTGCCCTGTCTGTATTCCAGTGAAGCACAAATGTGATTTCTAGAATGTGTCTGGAGCTAACACCTTGGAAAGGTGAGAAACTGAAAGAGTATCAGTCTAGTCCTATTTACTTTTAATTCCCTGGCACATGAGGTACACCATCTTTTTCAGCTTCTTGAAACTGCTTTCCACGCGCCTGCCTCTCAGCAGAGCTTTTTCATCAGTGGATTGGTTGTGTCTTCCTATCCTCACAGTATTTTGGGGTCCCAAAGGCTTCTCCCTGAGGCATTGTGCTCCCACCTCAGCACAGAGCATATGTGCAGCAGTAGCTATAACCTGTCTGAGGGCCCATGGGTGTGCTCTGGACACAATTCTGCTGCAGGAGGGAGAGCCTAGGGCATGTTTCATACTTCAGAACACGCTCTTAGTTTCTCAAAAGCTGTTTCTGTGCAATTTTTCTTCAGCTTTTCTGTTCTGCTTGAAAACTTTCTTAACTCTTACCTGGTGGGGTGCTGTATATTGCACATTTGGGAGTGAGACTGAGGGAAGCCTTGTATCCAGTGGGCAGTTTTTGTTTATAGTGGTTGGGCATTATTTGCACGTATTACAGCGCTGATACAAGTCTTCCTTGAAAAGGACTTGGATTTCAAATAGTATGAAAGCATTTTTAAAGATAATTTCTTTACTCAGATACTGTAGCCTTACGTTTTATGCGATCATAACAGTTTATTGAAGTGTGTTGTTGTCTCCACTGAAACTTGTACTTCCATGATCTTATTATCATCATTGCATCAGTGTTCCATTATGTCTAAACTTTCCTGAGCAAAGTACGTGCATCATGCAAGCATGTTGACTTGGTTTCCAACTGCTTTACCCTTCAACTGTTCTCATTTTTTTAATAGTCCACATAGATAATCAGTTACGCCACATTGTTCTAGTTCTGTTGGGCATTTCTTTTCCTGGAGATTATGCTTTTGCTTAATTGTATAATCTTTATACAAATGGAGAAAATTCCCGATGAATGGGACTTTATAGATGCACAGTGAGAAATGCTCACCTCAGGGATACTCTTGAAATAGCAGGAAGTTAATTTCATATATTAGAAGAGTTTTGAATGGAATCTGTAGCTTTTTAAAAGCAGTTACTGCGGGGGAAGCAGAGGGCTTTCCCCGTGCGCACGTGCGAGGCACAGCCGGCTGCTCCTCCGGACTCCGGCCGTGCGCAGGGAGCCGCGTGTGCGCAGCGGGCAGCCCTGGGCACACGTGGAGCGGCTGTGCCGGGCGGCCGGGGCCGCGTCCCGGTTCCGCGGGAAGGGCGGGGTGTATCCCCGTTCCGCGGGAAGGGCGGGGCCGGGCCGGGCCCTCCCCCGGAGGCAGCTGCGGGCGGGGCGGGGCCGTCCCGGGCCGGCAGTGTCGGGGGAAGCTCGGGGAACCATTTTGGGGCGCGGGGCTGGAGCGCGGCCGCACATGGGGGCGGTGGGCCCCGCCCGGGGCGGTGACATCGGGGCGCGGCGCGGGGCCCGCCGGGGGTCGCGGGGGCTTTCGTCGCGGTCACTGGCCGGCCTGCGCCCCCCGAGCCCGTCTGTGCTGCGCGGACACGCCATGAGCTCCTCCGCGCCCCATGACGGGCAGACCTGCCTCCAGCGGGCCGTACTCCTGGAAGGGCGTCTGGTCTGCGTGCTTGCCGGGGAGTAAAACCTGCAAGGGGAAAGGTAGCGCCGTGTAAATTTCCTTATGCGCACTATTTAAAGCTGGCCTTGTAGGAGCTCTTTAAGTCGTGTCCCGTGGGAGGTCTCAGTAGCCTGTGTATGTCACCTTCCCCAAAACAGTGTCGAGAATACTTTCGTCAACAGGTCGGTGCTTTCTGATGTTATCAAGAACAGATATTCTTAATTTAGAACTAAAAAAGCTTAAGATAAATTGTCCCCTAATCAGTTTTTCTGTTGGTTAGATTTTTTCAAATACGTAGTCTTTTTGATAATTGGGATTAAAGCAACTAATACTCTTGAAAATGACACCTTAGTGTGCCTTAGTTTGTCCCTGTTGCTTGGAGACTTATTCCTAGTGTGTGCAAATAAAGATAATGTAATAGCAACTATTGCATAGAAGGGTTTTTACATGTAGTAAGGGGTTTGTAACTAAACATATCTTTAAACTTTATTTTCAGTCCTGTAGTTGTTTTTCCTTGATTTGTAATTGTATGGTGTTCCTAGTTTGGTGGCTTAAATGTATTCTGCTGTTAAAAGTTTTGCTTGTGATTAACTTTTAACTTTTGAGATAGCCATAAAAGATGTATTATTCATCCTTATGTTAACAAGAATGATGAAAATGTAGGCTTTGGGCAGGTCTAGGCTTGGTAAATTACAGTTTATAGCCTTATCCAGTTTCTTTCTTGCATGCTAATCTCAGTGGTCTGCTTCAGAGATTCCTGCTCATTTTCATTCTCCGCTCCTGTGAGTCCTCCATTGTGGAAGGTGTGTGAAGGCTGCTCACACAGGAGCACTGGGAACACACAGTTCTGCTCTCCAGTGCTTCCCTAGCTTAGAAGGCTCAAGTGGGAAGTGCTTCGGTGCACAAGGTCTTTCGCAAAGTTTGTAGGTTGCTTCATTTAACTGTTGCTTGGGCTCTGAGAGGTGTAATTAAAGCCAGCAGAGCTCACCCAGCTCGTTAGGCTGCCCTGGGAACTGGTCTGACGCAGTGGTTTTCACCAGCGTTATCTGCAGGTTACGGGGGATCCCTGGATCAGGACATACAGGGTCAGGCAAGAGGAAGCACACACAGACTTTTCTGACGTGTGTGTTTGCGGTATTTGAAGGGAAACACTTTCAGAATTTTGCATATGAATATGCTTGTGATTTCCATACTCTTCCAAGCGAACAGCATTGGTTCTCCTGTGTGTGCGATGGTTTGTTCTGGAGCACAGAAGTGCAGGGTGCCTCACGAGCCCCCCACCTGTGGCTGCTGGGGACACAGAGCAGTGCAGCTGGCAGAGGCCTTGCTGCTTTAATCCCCTCCCTGGTGCAGCATCGCTTCCCCAGGACACATGCTTGATTTGTCACACACATCCGAAACTTCTCTGCTAAGCTGGAATGCCTCACAGTGGGAAGATACAGCCAAAAGACACCAACATTCTTGTCATATCTCTACAGTATCAGTTATGGCCCAGCACTGAAAACTGCTTTGTGAGGTTTTTTCCCAAGGATAGGAATTGGGTATTTCTAGAGCACCAAGCCTGCGATGGAGGAAGAGAGTTTGGTGGGTTGAGAAGATGCTGTGAGTGGGCTTGTGAGACTCATATAATCACTGACTGAGTATTGAATCTTAGACACTCAAATTTTTCTTTCTCTGAGCAGAGGTACTTTTGTAGAGGAATTTGGGCTTGTCTGTCTGTCATTACTTTCTGAATGTCAAGGACTAAGTTGTTTTGCAAGTTGGAATCTCTTAGTTCCTCTACTTTGTGCCCAGAACAGTGCATGTCTTGCAAAAGCATGCACAGTATGCTGCTGCTCTGAGCTGTCTGGTCCAAGTATGAGTAAGTTTGTGGGTGAAATGATGCTAAATATGGGAAGCTTGCCTATTGCCTAATATTCCCATGTCAAATAGCAAGGAGATTAAAGATGAGGTTTATTTTGAGAACTTTATACGTACGTGACAGATCCAGCGCTGGTTGTACTCGCAGAGAGGCACTTAGGGTGGCTGAGAATTGTACTGTGTAACAGAAGCCAATTTTGGATAGCATTTTATTTAACTGTCCTTTACCTACAAAGGTATGGTTTATTTTTTTCAAAACAGTGTTTATTTTTTTCAGATAGTGCTAATAATTCCTTTTGCCCAGGAAAGAGAGAAGTTAGGAGTGCAGGAAAACATAACATGTTAAGAAATATGGTACTTTTTCCACATCTGCGGAATGCTTGAGCAAGCTGTTTGGTCAGACAGCTGTCACCTTTGTCTGGGGACATTGGAAAGGAAAGAACTTCAGTGGGAGCTCCACTGAACATAAAACTTCATCAGCAGGGCCTTTCCAAGGGACTGCAAATGTCTGAGTACTTACATAGTAAAACTAATTCTCAAATGTAACAAGTGAAGTTTGAATTTTAGTCTTATTTGAGAAATTAAATAGTTGCTTTGGGTTTTTTTTTCTGGTATCCTCACAAATGGTTTAGTTCAGGAGGCTGAAGCAGTGGATGTGCTTTACAAACTGTGGGCATCAGTAGCAGAGTAAGGAAAATGAAGAGTCACTGCCCTATCCTGGGAAAAAAGCAGGGTAGTAATTCTCTGAGCTGTGTTTTTCCTTGCTACTGTTTTTCAACTTAAAAATAACACCATAAACATGATTACTGAGAAGTTCATATCCAGAAGACACATTTTTCATTAAAAATGGCTAATTTCTTATACATGGCAGCGTAGAATTGTTCCGTACAAAGGTGATACACATAAGTGGTCTGGGTGAAGCATTTCATAAATGCAGTATTTAAAAAAAACAGACCACCTACAACAAACTTATTTTAGCATGTCTTTACTCCTCTCCCTTGCAGCTTCCAGTAGGTATATTCCGCTTTAGAACGATGAACAGAACTTGTTCATGTGTTCAGTTTCCATGTGATGCAAGTGTCTGTGCTGTATGCATCCAACTGATCTACACATATGTGCAGTTTGTATTACATGGGGGCTTTTTGCTTTTATTTGTATCTGTTTTCTCTTGAAGCTTCATTGTAAGTCAAGAAATGCTGTGTGCAGAGGCAATGAAATGTGGCTGATCTGAACTGTTTTTCCTCTGTTCTGTTGCAGAAATGAGCCGTCAGACTGCTACAGCACTACCCACAGGTACTTCCAAGTGCACGCCATCGCAGAGGGTGCCCGCGCTGACGGGCACCACAGCTTCCAACAATGACTTGGCCAGTCTCTTTGAGTGCCCTGTGTGCTTTGACTATGTGCTGCCACCAATCCTGCAGTGTCAGAGTGGCCATCTGGTCTGTAGCAACTGTCGCCCCAAACTCACGTGCTGCCCCACTTGCCGAGGCCCGCTGGGCTCCATCCGGAACCTGGCTATGGAGAAAGTTGCCAATTCCGTACTATTCCCATGTAAATATGCCTCTTCTGGCTGTGAGATAACTTTGCCACACACGGAAAAAGCAGACCATGAGGAGCTGTGTGAGTTTAGGCCTTACTCCTGTCCCTGTCCCGGTGCTTCATGTAAATGGCAAGGTTCTCTGGATGCTGTAATGCCGCACCTGATGCATCAGCATAAGTCAATTACAACGCTGCAGGGAGAGGATATAGTGTTCCTGGCTACGGACATTAATCTTCCTGGTGCTGTTGACTGGGTTATGATGCAGTCTTGTTTTGGCTTTCATTTCATGCTAGTGTTGGAGAAGCAGGAAAAATATGATGGTCACCAGCAGTTCTTTGCAATTGTACAGCTGATAGGAACACGCAAGCAAGCAGAAAACTTTGCTTACCGACTCGAGCTAAACGGGCATAGGCGGCGATTGACTTGGGAAGCAACTCCTCGATCCATTCATGAGGGAATTGCAACAGCCATTATGAATAGTGACTGTCTAGTCTTTGACACCAGCATTGCACAGCTCTTTGCAGAAAATGGCAATTTAGGCATCAATGTAACTATATCCATGTGTTGAAATGGCAATCAAACCTCTTCAGGCCAGTGTTTAAACCGTTGCATTTAATTTAGCAGAAATAGGGTAACCATCTTTGACTGTCAAACAAATTATTTGTTAGATGGAGGGTAGACATAAATGAAGGTAAATAAAAGGAAAGGCTGTTAAATTACAGGAAGCAGTTGCATGTAGTAACTAATATATTTAAAATAAGTCAACAGTAAACCACTGAAAATATATATACACCCAAAATGGGCATCTTTTGTATTAAGAATTGATTCTACAGGAAATGTTGTAAAATAATTCTAAAAACTTGTTTGTAGATTGATTGTACTGTTGAAAAGGATACTGTTTCGTGTTTTTGTTTGTGTTTTTTTCCTCCCCCTTTGACTGACAAGCCATGTTGAGCGGTCTGGTCTCTGGCCGCTGCTTCCCCCTCCTTCTCCCCACCCCCACTTTGTAAGTCACTACATAGTATTGCTGCTGTTTGTGTATATTTTTTGTGTATTTGCTAATTTTTATTAACTTCTAGTTTTTCATTAAATAAATATGACTTTCTTTTCTGTAATTCAGGTTTTTCTCTTTTTTGTATCTTTTTAAAATTAATTACAGGTGTCATCTTTTGATATGCATAATTGCTATGGTAAAACTTATATTTCTGTATGTTTGGTAAATTTTGTCTCTTTCCAGTAGTCAATTCATTGGTGATACTGTTCTTAATTGAGCTATTTGTGAATGTACTGAACTCGAAAGGAGTGCTTATGTTCAAAGATGTGTCAGGAAAGACAGCTCCTTTAAAAACAGGTCTAGATGTTGTTGTACTTTGAGTTATCTTCTAACAAAAATGAACAATTATTAAGAACTTTCCGAATTTAAAAAAAATCACATTTCAAATTTAGAGATGCTTAGAAATTTGATTGCATCCTTGTATTTGTTGGTTTGCAGTACAAAGAAAGTATTGTATTACACAGTATTTGTAATTATAAAAGCAGACCATTTGTTTAAAAAAAAAGGCAGTCAGAGTGAGATGTTTTCAGTCTTTTTATATTTGTCATTAAAAGATTACCTGGCAAATGAGAAAAACACAGCCAACTTCTGCTTTTTGCTTTAGCTCAAAGTTTGACACATTGATGCTCTTGCTCAGTTTCTTGTCTTCATGTCTTTTGGTTGTTACTAAAGTAACTGTCTGGAACTGACTTTTGTATATCATTTTGGTGACATGGTCCACATGACAATGCCGATAAATCTCTTCCAGGTGTGACTGACCAGCCCTAAAGGCTTTGGAAGGATACTGGGCTTTATGCAGACTGCCTGTATGTGCAAACCTGAACCACAAATGTAAACGGAATTTGTGTTACAAAACAGACAAGAGCAAGGGAAAAGCTGTTCCATCTCGAGCTATTGGAAGGAAATCTTTGTCAAACCGAGTGGTAGCGGATATGTCGGGGAGCTGGTCTGGCTATTAACTACTTTTGTAACGCATTAAAATACAGTTTATTTACTGTGCACTGTCTTAACTTTCTTATCAGAAGTTGATCTGTTAAGACAACTCTTGTTCTTACTATTTTTGATGCATGATGAGGTAAGTAGTTCTACAGGTAAGGAACATAAAACCCATTGGGTTGGATTAATAAAATACTGCAGAAATAGTTGGCTTCACGTAGTAAAAGTTTCACTCTTAAAATTTGATACTTAGGCTGTTTGAACTGTGCACAGTTGTAATTTAAAAGATGTGCTGGTACCTTGTGACAGTAGATAAATGCTTCCAAAACTCCTGCAATCTAGCATTTTTTTCCTTTTGAATTGACAGCCAGCTGTTGGCGGTTTTCTAAATTCAGTAATTTTTCTCACCAAATTAAGCTTGTGTACCTCCAGTTTGTCTTCTAGTCTCTAACAGAAAGTTGGCTAAATCCTTTTTTTAGAGGAGTGCACATCTCCCGTGCTCCCTGGTGCCTGGCTGGCTGGGTTTGTTGCCCCCCGCCCGGGATGTTACAGCTCTGGTTTTGTTTAGGGAGTGGAGTGCAGACCCTGTGTGGGCCCTGTGCCCCTGTCCTGAGGGGCCAGGGCTGTGTAGGGCTGGTCACTGCTGCTGCTTGTGGTTGGGCGGGTTCAGCTTGGGTTGTGTCCCCAAGAGAGTTGTCACCCTCGAACGCTTGTGCTGAGCCGCAGGGATTCGCTTTAGGCTCCAGTGGGCTGAAGGGCAGGGCTGTGCTCTGAAAGGACCTTCAGGAATGGCCTTTGCAATGAGCTGTAGAAGCTGCCAGGTGTCTCACAGACGTTGGTTCGTGTTTCACAGAGGACAAGAGCTATAGCATAACTACTGTATGCTGACTTACTGTAATGTAAACTAGTATTGCTCCATTTGGTGTTAATCTGTATAAAACCTTTGATACCATCATCAGATGGAATCATGAAATTACACTTAGGCCCAGATCCTCAGAAGTATTGGAAGCCTAATTCTGTGCGTCTCTAAAGAGTGTGAGGATCTGGTAAGTCAACTACACTGTTATATATGAAAAAAGAAACCATACTAGAAATCTGTACAGTTTGCTACCTTATATAAAATAAATGGTGTATGAAAGCCTGGCATTGTCTTTAACATTAGCTATTTATTTTAGAAAGTGCTGTTTTACTTTGCTGTATTGGGAAGGAGTATTCAAATTTGTCTCTAAAAGATGAAATGCAGTAGCTCTTGCATTTGTCTGCTAGCACTACCTCTGTGGTTTTTCATTGCCCTTTAAAAAAAAAAAGCCTTAAAATGTTTGATGAATGTGGATGTAAATATTTTGGTTATGTTGTGACAGTTCCTGCTAGTTCTTGTTTGCAGTAGTGCTTAAAATTAAAGCAGGTGAATGGTTTTGTATTGCTGCCTGTCCTGTTGTTTTATCCAGAATCTTTTCCAAGCTGCTGTGATGAAAGCAGGAATTGTACTCATGGGAATAGTTACTATCTGTAGCAGTTTATAATGTGGATAGAACAAAGGAGCTACCACTGTTGTTTTGGGGTTTTTTACCCTTGATAAGCTTTACTGATCTTGGGGTATTTTTGAGGGACACAGGTTTAATATCAGGTCCTTGTAACTGTTCTAAGCAGATGGTCCCCAATGTGTGGACATGACTTTAGAAGTTCTGTACTGCTCTGGCTCACTGCTGCATGGGGTTATTCTGCTCAGTGAAGGCAAAACAAAGGCACCAAAGTGTGGCTGTAGTGTCTGGTGTAACAGGTAATGCTTCTGTGTTAAAAAAATCTCAACAAAGTAATAGAACCTCCTCAGCTCTGTCAGCAGGGACAGGAAAAGCTGGCAGTAATGCCTGCCGTTCTCTTCAGTGGCATTAAACCCCTCACCTTTAGGTGGAGTCCATGGGGACAAGACTTAGGAATTGGAGTGATGTGTCTGACAGAAAGTAATCCTTTAGCTTTTCTGGGGAGCAGCTCTGTGTTTGGCTGTGCTGGAAACTTTTTTTAGTAGTCCCTATTCTCTTAAAAAAAGATTTGTTTTGTCCATGTGTAAACAGACTGTGCTGGAATTCCGAGCATGTCAGTGCTCTCACATTGCAGAGCAGTGTAGGATTGTTTCTTGAGCTGTTTGGTAAAGGATTTTTCCCTCCTAGTCTGATCAAAAGCAAAGCAGCAGCACAATTACCAGGCTGTGGTTTTACCCAGGGGGAAGTTTCTTTGCACTTTTTCCCTTCACGTTTCTCATGAGGCAGAACATATTCTCAGACTGGGGGTGTTGTCCATAGTCTTGGAACTTAGCTTGTGAGTGATGAAGAGTAGAGCTCTTAAAATACTGACACAGAGGCAGCTTTTATTTTTAGCATTTTATTAGATTAAGTCTTTTGTCAAAGTTGTAAAATCTTGTGTAAAACAGGTGTTGAAATTCCCACTGAATTCATTACTAGTAGCGATGTTACGTTCCAGGTAAATCAGCTCTGTTATCTATGGAAATGAAAGCAAAGCAAACTCTTGATTTATAGGCAGCTTCTAGATGAGGCTGTTGTCACTGGTACAGTTTGTATTTCATAAGCACTTTGGCATTTGTTTCAGAACCAGTGAACAAAAGAAGGATGTAACAACATCCAAGATTCCCTCGTGGGGCTGACCCTGGAATCAACAATGCCAAAGGCCTGGATCACAGACTGAAATGCAGTTCTCACTGAGGTTCAAGGGGAGATAAGAGACAAAACTATCAACAGACAGGGAGGATGCCAAACTTCTTGAACCCTACATTATTCACAGTGAATGGTTCAGAGTTTTTTTGGCATTGTTTAAATGGATTTAGTTTCCATAGGTGAGCCTCCAAGCATAAGCATCCCAGAATCAAGTCAGTTTGTAGTGGGTAAGAATGAAGGACACGTCTTCTGTCCCTCCAAAACATTACTGGGTTTTTTCATTAAGGCTTCAAGTGTGCTCCACCCCCCTCTACTGCTGTAGGGACAGCTGTGCAGATGAACTCAGATGTGTTCTCCCCTCCTTACAGAACACTCTCTACACTTCAGTTCTGGCATTGCTTCCTGGGTTTGAAAAACGCTGTCCACAGTGGCCTTGCTACAAACTAGAACCAAGTGCTGAAAGAACTTACTTAACTTCATTTAGACCATAGTGCTTCTCTTGAGATCCCTTAAGCGTATTTTTTTAGATTTCAAAAACCTTATTTTCCTCGATACTGTGTTCCTTAGCACATTATTATTCATTATAATTACAGATACTTTGTAAATAAGCTTGCGCTAAATCAGTTTGCTGTTTGCAACCACCCCACCTATGAGCCTCTCCTGCTGCACACTATTCCCTCTTTAAGGATGTGACCAGCTGCTGCCACGCATACACAGAGGTGCCAGACAGGCTAAGGAATTCTTTGTCATGCTTCAATCGATCAGGAAATGAGGTTCAAGATTCTTTGCTGATAAAAAGCAGCCAGTGCCTGTAAAATCCAGCTTCAGGGTGGTAACTGCTGCAGCAACACCTTCCTTTTGACGGCACTGACACCTCCATTTGAACAATCCTATTTAGCTCATGGTTGTACCTGGTATCTAAGTGTAACTGAAAGAGATCAAGAACTATGGAATTTGATGAGAGGTAACCTCAGCCTGTCTGCCTAAAGTTTACTATTCAAGTGCTCAACCCTGGCCTTAACTGCAAAGCCCCCATCGAAGGCTGCGTTCAGCACCTCATCCAGGCACCCAGCCAGCACAAAAGTCAGGTCCTGCCGCACGTGCACTGCAATTTCTTCCAGATCTTTCTCATTTCTTTGAGGAATGATAATTCTCTTCAGTCCAGCTCGGTGTGCTGCCAGCACTTTGTCTTTAATTCCTCCAACCTAATAAGGAGAAAAAAATACATATATAAAAGCAATGAACTAATCTAATAAAGTAATTATTTTAACATCACATTGGGAGTTAAATTTTGATGGAAGGTTCTGCCTCCCTCAGTCATTTAGGAAAGCAATTAAAAAATGCAGTCAGAGTTGTAGATTATTATGTGCTTAATGAGGGAAATATGTTAATATGCTACAGTATTCTTTCTGTAAAAGCTAGTAAGGGAAAAATAAATCTAGGAGTGCAGGTACAAGAGAATAGTGGAGAAGTCACTGCTTTTCAAAAATTTTTTCAACAAAAGTAGCCTTCACTCTGGTTTTTTTGTATGATGTGCTGAAATCCTGTACCTGCATTAGAACAGAAGATTTTTCAGATAAAGGCAGTGTTAGATTTAGGGGGAAGAGTCCTAAGGAAGCAATGTCCCACAATAAATAACTTCAGCTGTACAACAGAAAATGCACAGTGAAGCAAACCTGTGCTCCAGGAGTGGAGATGCTTTGTGCTACACCAGGCACTGCTCCACCAAGCCTCCTGGATGACTTGCTAATGAGATGGCAAGAGGGTGGTTCAATTAGTTTTTCTTACAATCAGAGCTGTAGCTTCTTCCCCTGAACTCTTCTAAAGACCACCTCGCAGCAGAAACTTGTAATTTTACAATGCTTTAGAGAAAGGCCTTATAGAGCAGCACAAAGAGCAAACCTCAGGCTGGCTGTGACACAAGGCAGGAGTGAACAGTGACCCTCATGGTGACCCCACAGGTCTGGACAGTGCTGCATACTGCAGGGGCAGCTCCTGGCACACTCCTGGGAGTGCATTGATTCTAGACAACCTTTGGCAAGGAGGACCATGTGGTTTAATATTCACAGGTACCTTATCTCTGCACCCCCTTTAGCAGGAGGCACAGTGTGGTCACTGCCTGGCGCAGCAGGGACAGTTTGGCTGCAGGGCTGAGCTGCCTTGCCCCAGTTACTGCAGGGTGCTCCAGAGCCCTGGGCAATGGCCTGTCCTCTTGGGCTGACTGCCCCCACAGAGCCTCCCAAAGCTACTCTGCATACCCTGGCACCTCTGCTTTTGTCTTCTCTGCAGGAAACCAAAGCCTGTCCCTGATTCCCACCTTCATCCTCCTCCTATCCAGCATTTGGGATGAGACCATAACTCCCATATCAGCTTCATCACCTGTGCCAGGCTCCACTGACACTTCAAACTAAACTTTGTTTGAAAACCTTCCTTTGCCCTCATGTTTTGACAAAGCTTTATGGAAACCCCATTTGGCTGAGCTATAGACAAGGAACAATATTTAAGAGAAACCTACAGCTAGATCCACAGATTCAGGACTAACCTGTGTGCAGTTACTGTGAGAGCTTTAAGACACAACTTTTCAAAGATAACAGAGGTAATTCTGTACAAAGAGACTGAGGAAGCACATTTCGAAATTGTGGTACAGACTTTGGAGCCATCTTGAATTTTAAGACTTTGAGATTTCCTTTCTAACTAGACATTTTAATGTATTTTCCCAAAAAGCCACATCAAGGCTGGCTCTAGCTTGAAAGGCAAAGCAGAGGAGTGGGGCAGTCCTGCAGCAGCCTGGCCTCCACTGGCCTCCTCCAACTGCACCAGCAGAGACAGCATTGCTGCTGAGGAACAGTCCAGCAAGACTCTGGTTTTCTGACTGGCTATAAACAGATTTCCTATCCAAAACAGGGAGAATTAATACAACTTAGCTCTTTTCTCAAATGATGCTTACTGGAAGAACAAGGCCTCTTAGTGTAATTTCTCCTGTCATGGCTACATCTGAGCACACCAGCCGCCCACTGAAGAGTGAAGCAAGACAGGTTACTATGGTAACACCAGCAGATGGTCCATCTTTTGTGACAGCTCCAGCTGGGAAGTGCAGATGGATGTCAGTGTTGTCAAGGAGATCAAAACTTCCAGAAGCTTAAGGAAAAAAAAATGGTTTGAATGTTAAAAATCTAAACCCATTTTGTTCCCGGTCTTTATTCTAAAAGCCCACCAAGAACTAAAAGCCTTGGCACTATTTATTAACAGTAGGCTGAAGAAAACAACACAATATTGCAGAGGCCCTAGGAAAAAACAACAAAGAGAAACCCCAATGAGCTTTCCCTACATCCACATTCCTAGGAAAAAGCTAACGTGAGAACCGTTAAGCTTGGCATTTCCATGTGTTGGGAAATTCAGAGTAAGGATTAATGTAGAAACAAAGGAATTTCTACATAAAATTTTTATGTCCCAAACCATCAATGTCCATTTTCAGACAACACTCTACAGAAACCCACAATTACTATGAAGTGAATCTCTCATTTATGTTCCTTCACCTGTAATGGAGTAGATGGAGTTAAACTAGAGAGGCAAATGCGCACACAGGTAATTCCTGTAGCATTTCATACATTAATTCCATTCTGGTTTTTAACCTATCTAAATTTCCATAAATAGTGACAGACACTGGTCAATTATTTGCCTGACCAGCAGATGATCAATCTAGAAAGAGATTTCCACAAGTCCTGGGAGGTTCAAACAAAAAGAGTTAAAACGTTCTTGGCCAGAGCCCAGTTACATTGCAGTTCAACAGCTGCCATACAAACTCAACATTCTTAAAATAGAACATTCTCAAAATTAGAACTTACACTACAAAAACCTTTTAACAGAACCTGTAATAGAAAAACTACAGACTTCCATATCTGTCTCCATTGTGAAAGTACTGCTGGAAAGCTTGAGTGTAAAAATAAGTCAAAGGCAGTGTCTGCCACCACCAAAGAGAAGCACCTTGGCACTGAGGCTGCCCACAGCCTTCCAGGCTACTGCAGGGAGACACAGCTCGTGTCCTGCCAGGCCACAGCCACCTCGGCTTGGCAGCAATCGGGAAAGAACTGCAAAAGAGCTCTGGAGCTGATCTCATCCTCACTGTAGCACTGATGGCTGAAAGCCTTTCTCTGTTAATGCAACACAACCCATTTCCACAGCGAGCATGAGTAACTGCCAGGGTTGCTCAGCAGGGTTACAAGGTGCTGAGCTGCTAACAGCCCAGGCTGGGGGGATGGAACTGCTGGCCCTACCCACCGTTGGTGAGCTGGTATCTCTTGGCATTGCTGCGCAGCCAGCTGATGGCCAGGTGAGCCGACTCCTTCATGACGTCCCCCAGCTGCCCCGTCAGGGTGAGCTGGCCCTCCCCGTCCATCCTGCTCGCCTCCACAAACATGATCTCCCCTCCCAAGGGGGTCCAGGCCAGACCTATGGCCACTCCTGGCTGGTTGAGGCGCTCAGACACCTGAGGGAAAACACAGGAAGCAGTTTAGGAAACGGCCATAAAAAAACATTGCAAAAACAATTCGATAGTTGGCTTTGAAACAACTGCACCCATTCAAACACAGAAGTTAAGCCAAGTGTCTGACCTCTTATTTATTATTTTACTATTTAATGCAGCAGTATTTGTGGATATGTGTAAACGCTAATTACACAACAGGAGCTGTATGTGGCAGCCTAGCTTAAGGTTATGGCAAACATGGGCCATTTCTGGAAACCTTCCCTGGCCCCAAAAGCACTTTAAGAATCTTTCTCTTCAAAAGACTTCAAGTATTCAGTCAATCCTGACTGAATGTTGATATGATTTTAACCATCTGCTAGAGTATATCTGCCTGAGTGTTATTCAGGTGAAAAAGTCACTTTGGCTCCCCAGTGTTCCCTAAAAGCCTTTATAAAGGTAGTGGCATTGCCTGAGCTGTGGCCAGACAAACCCTCGATGTTGTTCACTGCAGACATTTACAAACACTTTTGAAAAGCAGAAACACAAATGTGTTCCCAGGCCAGGCAGAAGGGACACCTGACTGAGTCCCGTTAGGAATTACAAGCAGCCAAGCACGTCAGCAGCTACACTGGAAGCTAAAGCCAAGGAAGCACTCAGCCCCTGCTCCATGCCTGTCCTGGGGCTCGCCCTTACAGCCAGGAATGCTCTTCTTCTGGCATTTAAGAAAATTGTACAGAGTAGTGTGTTTCACTTCTAAGGTACCAAAATACCTCATCAAGCAGTTTGATTATTGCTAACATCAGTTTCTGTATTCATTCCAAAGTGATTTACTTTGTTTTAGTAACTACTTAGTAATTCAGGTTAACAAAGTCAGTTCATCATGGTCACACTGAAATCCAACAACACTGGAACTTTTCCTCTGCACTGGAGGCAATGGTATTTTGGCAGAGCATCATGGTTTCAAACATTTCAGGTGTAATGAACAGAATTTACTGTCCACAGCCTCTCCCAGCCCAAAGCCAAGGTTTGTTGGTTTGGGGGGTTTTGTTTCAGTTTTTTCGGACTGGACTCTGGATCAATTCAAAACAGTTTTACAGATTGAAAGCTCAGGGGCAGAAAACAGCAAATGGGACAACAAACCAAAACCCAAATGGTTCTAAAGACATCACTTAGCACAAGCTCTGTCCTCAGACTAGGTAGCTACCTCCTCCTATTCTCCCGAGTCAGCTGAGATCTGGCAAGAGAAACAGAATGTGTAGCAGGTGTTGATCACCGCTGGACCATTGCTCCTGGCATTAATTGGTACCTCCCAGGCCAAGCAACCTCTCCTGTCCTGGAGAGAGACTGCACCACCCCTGCTGCAACCTCCTCAGCTGAGCCTGCACTGAGAGCTGCTGACAGGCACACGTGGAAAATGTCCTGGCAGCTTTGACATCTGTCTGCAGGGAAGACCTTTGAAAATCTCTCAACACAAATGCAGCCACACAACCCCACAACCCCCAACACTCACGGGAGAGCACTCTGTGCTGCATTAGACACCCACAAAGTGTTACAGGGAGCTACACAAGACTGAATTGCTCCTGGCACTTCTGAGTAATTTCTTCTCACCAAAAGTCAGATGAATTTAAATTAGAATAAATCCTTTCTTACACTTTCTAAACAACTTCAATTAAAAATGATCATTCAAATCAGCTGATGACTGGTCATGTCTGTCAGATGATGAAGATGTCACTGACCTACATAAAAGTCTTGGGTTTTGAAAATTTTTGTACATGAGACCAACTGAGCTGTGATTTAGCTGTACCCTGAGTAGATGAATACATTGTCAGATACATTTTAGCTGTCTGGACACTGCAAAATTAAAGTCATAATATTCAGCACAGTCATTTATTGTAAAGTATTTCACATTGTCATCTGCAGTTTTGGAGCTACACTAAGTCAGTGTACTGGACAAAAGTCCCTGATTCACAATGGGAAGATGTCACTTGCTGGCCTTCAGCCTATTTGTTTTCCTTCCACAGGTTCCCCCAACAGGTTCTCCCAACCCGACTGTACAGACTTTTTTTCGCCTCTTCTGATTCATTCCCTGGCAAATCACTGCTGGCAAAGCACATTAACAGTGGCTTCCCTCTGAGGGAGGAGGATTTCCCAGAAATATCACCACAAGACTGATAGTTCTTAGATAAAAATGCCTATCTAAACCTGTGCTTTGGACAGATTTTGCTTCTGTAAGATCCCCTGATTTTTTCCCTAATTAGAATTGTGCATGTCCCATGAAACAGAGCCATTCTTTTATGGCATCTGCATTTTCATTTCCTAGAACAGGCAATTTCACTGACCTACAGCTTCTGTCCCTTCAACTTTACTTACATTATGAGGATACAAACTAACCCTGATGGGCTTTCCTGTGGTGCCAATAATGTGTTGTTACTTGAGCAGAATTAAGGGCTGAAAGGAAAAAACAAAAAGCAAAAAAAAGCTAAAAAAACCAAACTAAAATCCAAGCCAAAACCACAAATAGTTCATTATAAATATACTGGGTATGTTAAAAATCTTTTCCCCCCAAAAGTGTGCTGTGCTGAAACACTTCATTAAATCTTCTGCACTTTAAACTGCTGAGATTATTTCAATGCCTCACCACGTGATTTATTCCAACATTTGTTCCAAAGGGACACACATAAGATTATTTATTTGAGATAATTTAATTAATCCAACAAGGAGGAGCTGAATATTCTGTCATGTCTCCCTGCTGGGAGAGCTGTGCAGACAATAGCCAAGCAATGCACTGCAAAGGTGAAAGATGAATGCGTGTGTAAGGAATTCCCTGAAGGACAACAGATCAATGAAGTCATGTCATGTTTTCAGTTCCATTTGCTCAGCCTCATCCAGGTACTGACACAGGGGCTGCCTCCATTGTGTCTTTGTTTCAGCTACTGATAAATGGCAAAATGCAGGCCCAGGGCGAAGCTTAAAGGCAGACACAGAGAGGAGACACCCTGTGACTACAGAGCAGCAACCCACAGCAGCCAGGCTCACACACTTGCCACCGACAGGAGCTGTGCTGCTTGACAGAATCCCGGGGGACTTGAGAACATTCAAAGGATAACTGGTTAGTTGGGAAAATTCCTTAAAATAGGAGTTATGCTGTTATCTGAGCAATTTAGCTCAGATAACAGCTTAACTCCTATTTTAAGGAAATGGAATTGGAAAATGGAAAAAAAACCTAAGCACGTACCAAAAAATATTTGCTCATTAATAAATACAGCAATCAGGAGAAAAGAATTGTAAGAGGAAAGTTCTCAGAAACTGAGAACAACTGCAAGGTAACTGGTGAAATGAGAATCCCAAACTAACAAACTACTTTAACTGATGGCATTTCCATAGAATGGAGCAAAGTACAGATGGGGAAAAGCAAAAAATATGAAATATGCCTACTGAGGAACAGAGTTGGAGGTGCCTGACTGATCATAAAACATTTTAATAGCTAAGAGTCACATTAACCTAAAGAATGTCTGAGAACTTCTGGTGCAAGCTGAAGTGGTTTTAATACCCAAAAATGCTTACTGGCTTTAAGGAGGTATGTGGGACAGTCCTTAGCACAGCTGCTGCAGAGACAGGATTCCTGGGTTCTACTTTTGGCTTCTTTCCCAAGACCACCAAACATCCCCCAAACAAAAGCAAAGTTGTTTCAAACTGAAAAAACACCACCACATTCTTAAGCACTGCTGCAGGCACCTTCGCTCACAGAAAAGTCAGGGCATTATGTTATTTATGTACCCTGAATTAAAAGAAAAAAAAAAAAGCTTCTTTAGGTGAAAACACACTTTGTGGAGCACAAAGAAACACAATGGTGTTATTAACACATTTTGAAGTTGTTAACATTGTATAAACTCAGTCAATAGCAATAAACAGACAGCTACTCATAGCAGCCTGAAACTGCAGTCATGCAGAAACAAATGAGGATGTTACCTCCATGTCATACAAGGGTGGCCCCAGGATATCTTTCAGAGCATGGAAATCAATTAAAATCGGCATTTCAGGTGGGAGAGCCAGGTCAGCTGTGTCACTGATGGATTCTGGTTTGGCATCTTCTGTGACGTGTTCTTTGCAGTCTAAGGGAAGAAAATCTAATTTAGGATTTGGAAGTCTTTCCTAGACAGAGGAACTTTCAAAAAATCATGACGGAGAAAACTAAAATATGCAAAGAAATGTTCAGAAAGTTCAGGAAAATGAAACCATCTTTCACAAAAATCTTGTCAAATTAAAGATAATGTAGCATGAAATTTAATTATTAAGCTTAAGTATGTTCTAACTGTTCATCAAAGATAAAATTAAATCTAGAGCACTGACAGAGATGCTCATCAGCTTAAGTGCATTTTAAACTAATTCAAATAGCAAAACACATTAGGCTTATTTAAGACTTTACACTTTTCACCAGGTTTGTACAGAAAACCAGTATTTCATAGAGTCACAGAATGGTTTGGCCTGGAAGGGACCTTAAGGTCTTGCAGGGACACCTTGCACTATCCCAGGCTGCTCTAAGCCCTGTCCAACCGGGCCTTGGACCCTCCCGGGGATGGGGCAGCCACAGCTTCTCTGGGAACATGGGACTGGGAGGAGAGGGACAATGCAAGCAGGGAATCAGTTCCCCACAGAACGTGATCCAGCTGCAAGAGGCTTATTAGCACTTTCTCAAGAGCCCTAAGCAATGTTTTAGTGAAACATACAGCAGAGAAATGCAGAACGCTTGGGCAATCCAGCTGTTTCTAAGGCTCTGTGGCAGTTTTGGGGCCGTGCCTCCCTGCCCTGGGGCTGCCCTCGTGGTTTCTTCCCACCCCAAACACCAGCCTAACACACATTCAAAGTCTGCATTACACAGGAATGTACACGGAGCTTCAAGACTTCTGCACCGTATTTTGGACCCAAATATGGGTTGCTCACTTTCTTTGAATTCTTTCCAATTTCACTTTGAAAATAAACTTTCTGGGTCTTCCCTTGCACATTAATGCATGCACAGTAACTGAAGACCCAGGAGTTCAAACAAGTACAAAAAACCACAAATCACTGATCTAATCTATTTACTATAATGTGAAGAGGTGGTCAGTGGTGCAGAAGTAATTCTCAGAATGGATGAAAGAGGATGTCTCCTTTCACAAGATACAAACTATCCTGTTATTAATCCTGATACATAACGGCCCTTTTACAGATAATTTTGTGACAGTGCAATTCTCACTAATGCCTTAATAGAGTATCAAGGAAAACATTCTCCATCATTATTAACATAGCAGCAGCAACTCAGCTTTCATTCAGGACTCCAATCTCACAGTTATTATCCAACAGCCACTAATCTTTCCATTGTACAGCTCACTGCTCCATGGCTAAATCCCATTCCTTTACTGTAAACACTGCCTCAGTCAGATGCCTCCTGTTGTTCCATCATGTCTCTCTGTTTTTGTTAAACTACTATTTTTATACATAATAAATTCAAAGACATAAATACTGGCAAGTCTAGGAAACATCACCCTGCATGCTATTCTTGCAATTCAGACTGCAATTTCAATATTATTTGATAATTTGATATGCAATTCATATTTCAAAACAAAACTGAATTTAAAACCAGCTGGTTTTGTTCCATACCAAGATTTTACTGCCTAACAAACACAAATGTATTTATTTCACCTAACTCTGTATACAGCTGAAGAGACAAACTCCTCATAAACAAATCAGGGAATTTGAGGTCACCTAACCTATTAAAAGAATCAAAAACTCTTTCTTTGAGTTTATCTAATCTAATGAGTAGATCCCATTTTATAATCTGTAGCAATAACGAACTCCAGACTTTTTCTGAAAATGTTAACCTTAATGCCAGCATTATCTAATTTCCTATAAAAGCATATAGTGAGGTCCCAAAATCTAATTACAAACACTAACTTTTTCTTTGAAGGAAAAAGTCATCTTCGTTTATCATCTTTAAACAAGTGCTGACTATGAGGAATCTATAAAGATACAATTAATTAAGATTTCCACTAACAATGACATTCCTACTTAACTACCTACCCCAGACTAACAGCCATAAACCACGGTACAAGCTAAATGACACCTTTATCTAACACAAGACAGTTAAATTCAAGTTTCCAGAAACAGAACTTCTGCCTAGGACACCAGCTTCATCATCTTACAGTTTGAGATAAATTGGAAAACTAAACTACAAGGTCAAAAAGTGCTCTTAGTAGAGTTCCAAACTGCACTAGAGGAAGCACCTGCGGCTCTGCCATTACATGTCTGCTTACACAAAAGCAGCATGGTATTGAGTTAACATTTAAAAATCGTAATACTAAAAATAAACAACAACACATCACCCTCCCTAAGTAACCAAAAAGAAGTTCAAAAAAACAATCAGCCAAAAAAAGATTATGTTTGTAAAATTTTCCAAGCAGAATCTGCAGCTACTCAAAGATCACAATGTTCCTCAGGAATCTGCCCGTGTAAGTTCCCAAAATAAAACAAAGTCTCACATATAAATACTGGATTTGTAAGAAAATGGACTCCTAAGAAAACATACTAACAATGAACCACTATATATCAATAAAGATTTAACCTTAATAGACATTCCATGCCACAAAGATTTAAAAAATTAAGACAGCTACCTTCTTCTACAGATGAAATGGAAATGAGAGGATGCAAGAGCCTAAAACTTGTTCAATGTGTAGCAATTTCTCTTATCCTCATAAAAAGATTCAAATTAAGCACAAGAAATACAAGTCTTAAACCCAAAGATTTCTAGCCATACTTATTGACCAAGATAGAAAAACGTAACAGAAGCCTAACTTTTTTAAGCAGTTTTTACCGTAACACATTCTGATTTGATGAATTGCTATGAAGAGGTATAAAAAAGAGCATCAGCATGACAGAGAAGGTTTCAAGTGTGCAGGCAATTAAAGGGAAAATAACATGTTCTTTCTTTCTCATCTGACTTAGCAGCAGATACTTCGGCACACAGCAGACAGACTCAGAATTCTTCTAGCCCCTCCCCTAACAAACCCACCAAAACTGCATTTAGGCAGAAAAGGATGGGATTGCTTTTGCTGACAACAGTTCAGATTCATAGCCAGCCATAACATTAAAGTGCACCCTCAAAGCAACATTCCACTGTCCAACTTAAATCTGATGCACCATATTTTTCAGAAGTGTTACTTCCACAAGATTTTATTTAGGAAGGAAACACCTTCCTGAGATCCTAATCCTGTTAACACTTACTTATATGCTTTAATTTAATGCTATGTGCATTTTACCTCACAGAATCAGAAAAGTTTTCTTTCCACAAAATAATTATATTCCATCATTTGTGATCTACAATAACAACGTGTACTTGAAGCACTTGAATTTGAGGTGTTCATGCAGGAATATTTAAATAAATTGATATGGAAAAAATTAACACTTAAAAAATTAATTTGTACATAAACCCAACTTTTCAGAACATTTATGCCTTTTGACTTTCAACAGAGAAGTAATTCCAAACAATTTTCAGAAAAGGCCCACACTGCAGCCTGCAGGGCTAGAAAGTTCTCTAAGGTCAGCAGAGCTGAGCTCACAGCTGGGTACCTGCAGTCACAGCACCCTGGGACTGATGCTCATCAGATTTCGTGTCTCAGTTCACACTGACCACTTCAGTCCGACTTGCATTTAATACAAAACCAAGTGTTTCATCCACAAGGAGCAGAATGAGCTGCACTGTATTACTGGGTTATGGAAGTATGTTCAAAACCTTGATTTCAACATAAATAGAATCCTCATTTAATCACTTTTAGTTATGAAATATTACCTGTCCTAAACCTCCCTTCAGGTCTGAATTAGACAAATTGTTTTTCACTCTGGGTTTCAACTGTTGTATCATGATACGATGCCTTAGTGCACAGTTGCTGCATTGTATTCTCAAGGCAGTTGCACTAAAATAGGAAGGAGAGTTTCACATATTTTTGTGACTCCTAGAATTTCTTCTAGTGTCAAAAGACTTGAGGAGTGTCTCATAAATCTTAGATAGTGTTTCAGTGAACTATCAGATAGCATTACTGTAGACAAGGATGACTCCCCAGAGGGCTCTGAAAGACGACTGCATTTGCCTCTGTTGAAGTTCCCTGTGCAAACTCAACTGACACAAATCAACACTCCTGCGCTCACCAACCTCTCCAGAAAGCTCAGGAGCCAAAGGAGCAAGGGAGGCACTAGGAAGCTGCCAGTGTCATTTCAGTGGTGCATTTCTGGGAGGTGCTAACCCAGCCTGACAGTGAATCTCCAGCTCTGCTACGGCAGGTACCTTCCCTGCCCAGAGCCCACTGCCAAATGGTGTCAAAAGCCTGATCTTTAGAAAGTCTTGAAAACAGGTGTTCCCCTTGGAGTTAATAACCTGATTTAATAAATACAACGATGGAAATTCTGCTATTCTACCACCTAGTGTCCTTAAGTTTTACTACAATGCACCAGCCAGAAGGCACTCAGCTGAATAAACACAACAGGCACCATGGTACTATTTGGCTGTGCTCTGAATCAGGTATAAATTATGCTTTAGCAAGCAAGGCAAGCCTGCAGTTTGCCCTCTCCTAGTCACAATTCAAGGCATACCAATGCACTAACTGCAGTCTCAGTCTCACATCAGCAACACACAAATGTAGAAAGCAAAAATGAACCGGAAGTATTTTTATACAGATAAAGAAAAAAAAATCCAGGAAAAAATTTAAATGAAACTATTAAGAAACAACAACTTAATTAACTAATCTTCCACAGTCATTCATTATATGAAATAAAAATTCATCATTGTGATACACAACTGCACAAATGTCCACTAATCAACAGGAGAAAAAAATTTAGGCTACAAGTCCCATTATTTGCATCAACTTGCAAGTATTTGGAGACATTTACAAGCTTTGTTTTGAATACTTAGTTGTTTCCAACAGAGAGAACGAAAATAAAAGTATTTTTTAAAAGTCTCCTACTGTCATACACTCCCAGCAAATGACACACTCTGCTAAAAACACACCAGGGTGTAAGCACATTATTAGTACCAAATAAAACACACTCTGCAGACTGCACCATTCTGTACAAGTCTTCATAATAGCAAAGTTTAACTGCAGAACCACCTGTCCCTCAGACTCCCTTTTATTAATACAGCTTTTTCTTACGGGCAATTTTCACTCCAGAAGTACAAAGGCAACCCTTCTCAGTTCATTTTTTCTTACTCCAAACTGAGTCAACCAAAAATGCCAGCATTTTTCCCCCTTTGAAGCACTTTGCCTGCTATTTTCATTTAGTTTCAATAAGTTGGAAATCCAGGACTAATTTTAACAGTGTAAATACCTAAGTTGCAAGCACAGTGCTAATTTTAACATGGTAAATAACTCTCTCACTGGATTGAGATGTCTAATACAGTTCCTTTTTGTTACTTGCCTTAAAAAAAAAGTGTTTCTTCTTACGGTACCATGAGTTTTGCTCTGAACCTACCTCTCGTTTATTTTGTTTGAAGGCTTGAAGAGTAGAATGACCTCTCTTTTTATTCAGCAATTGCATTGGACCTCAAACACATTTTAGACACAGCTACCCTACAGAGCAAAGAAACACTTTGAAAGTATGACTTGTCAAAATTACTATCAAAAAGGGGCAGTAGCCAAGGCACCTGATACTGCCTGGTGCTGGTGAGCTGGGCCAGCATGGCCCAAAGGCTCCATGGTCACACTCCTGAGCAAGTCCAGGGAGCACAGAAGCACCAGCAAGTCAGTGTTTGACTTCACAAAGTGCATCAGAGCAGAGAAGTAGAGAAGATACACATAATATAAAAGGAAAACATCAGTAAATATGTCTTAAAACCTCTGCCTTTTAAAGCAGATGGGATGATTCAAACTACAGGATCATTCAGTCTACTGAGAGCTCACTGCCTACGAGTCAAATATTCAGAGAAAACCAAGCTGAATCTGCTTAAGCAAACACAGCCAAATTCAACCTTTTGATATTACAATTTCCACAGAAATTATGATGATCTTAGAAAGCTCAACAATGTAAAAGAAGATTTAGTTTTCAGAAGGGAAATACTGAGCTAGGGAAAATAGGCAAGGTAAAAAAAGACTGTCAAGAAACAGACTATCAGAGACAAATTACCTAAGTTTTTACTATACATAAAACTCTTCTTCAAATACCCTTCTAATTATTAGCACTGCTTGTAAAAATATCCCTTATATTTCTTCCCCTGGGATTTACTGTCTGAAAGGGGTGAGCACTGTTCATACTTGTTTGCTGCCTTGTTTTAAAGGAACAGACCATGAATCTCATTTGTCCTCCTCCAATCCAGACCAGACCTATTCCAGCTGTACAGATGTTATAACCTAGAAGTTTTTTCCACATCAACTAAACTGTGGAATATTTCACAACATCAAACCAACAGGGCCCTGTTTAGTATTTTAAATTTGTGAGCATCCTGGAGCAAAAGTTATCAGGCATTCTGCAGTCTTCAGTTTCCAGGATCCTCTGACACACAGTTGCTCTCTGACAGACTGGCAGAACTTTTTGTCACTGGAAGTCATTTCAGTCTTTAAAAAACAAACTGATGAAACACCCAACACCCTGCTTGCTACATTTTATTAGACTAAGGGCTATCCCCATTTTAGAAGTTTAGCCTGAGGTTTGGGATTTGTCCTTTCACATTTGTCATGGACCCTACACTGAGGGCTCCTGCAGACATGCAGTGCTGCAATGAGCACTCCGAAGTTCCAACAGAAAATTGCTGTGTACAGCAACATCCTCCATCAGCACCCGGATGGAACAAAAGCACAGCCATCCACACCCTCCATTGTATCTTTCACCAAACACAAGTGTGGATGTTCATTTTTACTAAAGAGAACACTTACGGGGGGATGAAAAAGGGCCAGTCACCTGCTGTGTGCTGCACATGAACTGGACTATAGGCCTGACTTCATCCTTCCTTCTTCTATTTCAAGACTACAATGAGACCTACCTTTGCTGGTGAAGCAGTTACCTGGGTACTTTTGCTGTTTGAGAGTTTTGTGTTTAGCTTTCTTTCAGTCTGTTGGCTGACTGAGAATGATAAAACACTGTCTATATACATCGGAAACAAGACCAGACTGAAGCTAGGAAGTTATGAAAGCTCAAAGAGACTTTGAATAAGCATGGCCTTAAAAGGCACATAAAAACAATTCTAATTTCAGAACTCTTCAAGCAGACATTTTTCTCAATGTACAACAAAATAACTAGATTGAGTTCTGAGCTAGTAGGAACTACAGCCATGCTTAGTTTTTTCTTAAAGAGAAGTGAAAGATTTGCATTAAAAAGCCCAGGATGACATACACAAATCATAACTGCATCCCTAAGATATGAAACAGATGCATTGTACTTCTCAATTACCCACTTATCAGGCTGAAACTACTCAGCTTATGCCCCAAGTCATAATCCAGCACTACTGAAACTGTACATAATAATAATGTCACACATCTGCCATGCTTTGGTAAACAGAGCCCTTAAAGAAGCATAAAATAGGAGAAAAAGTTGCTAAATTAGCTTCCTAGAGACTCCATTAGAAGTTTCCCTTTTAATAAAACATGCCAAAGACACACACCTTCTCCTTCTCCCACTTCAGCACGATCTGGCTTTGGTTCTTTGTGCTGCCCTTCTGCCACCTTCACAGCCACTGCTCTGCAAATGGCTCCCAGCTTCCGATCCAGGGCACGGACTCCTGCCTCCCTCGTGTACCTGTGCAGAGACAAGGCTGTGATGGGGTGTTCTTTATAAGAGAAAGTTCTTTTCCATGGAAACACACTTTCTTACTAAACACACAGCCAAATAAAATGGGATGGGAAAGGCACTGAAACCTTGGATGATTCTAATAAATAGGAAAAAAAAAAAATTTGTTTTTATCAAAATAATTGTGGTTGCTGATAAAAGTGCAGACAAAGACAAATTACTGAGTGGGAAGGCATGACTAACACATGGTGCCAAACCTTCATGAAATGCTAAACAATGCTCCAATAGCACTGAGCTTCTCTTAGATGCATAAAATTAAAAGGAAGAACTATTTTAAAACTTAAAAATATAGTTCACTGGAAGTTGAAGAACCGACTGTAAGAGAATATTTTCTTTTAGTCTATGAACTAAAAAGAAGCACCAGGCAATAACACTACAAAACACAGCCAAAAGGCTGTTACTGGTCATAAAATACTTCACTGAATCCCAATACACTTTTTCTATTGAAAATGAGCTAGTTTCAAGTTCAAAACATGTTCTGATCAATATATTAGCTGTCACGTCCAACAAAAGCCCAGAAGCCCATTTCTAATGAATCAAAGTGATTAAAAAAACCCATATTTTAATTTTTCTAACCTAATTCCAAATTTTAGACAAATGTGCCCATCAAGTCCCAAGAAAAAAAGAAAGGTAATTTCCATTTTTTTGTATGAAAATGATAGAAATATAACTTGGTTCTTTAAAGTCAATGTTGTTGGTTGCCAAGGCCATGGCTTCACACATTGCAGCTACACCAGCCTTAGGTGTTCCTGTTTATTCACAGGGCCTTGGTAATTGTGTCAGAAAGGATGTTCTGTAGAGAAGACAAAGAGCTAAGGAAGGAGCAATTCCATAAATTACCAACTGTTGAACTGCTGAAGCTATTAAGGACAATACATATTAAGACATGTTTCTGCTATCACATTATAATTTGATTTACTAGTTACAAAAGAAGAAGTTATTTTAACTAAAAGCAATGAACAGATTTACCTGGTAATTATGCCCAAAGTGGTTACTTGGGGAATCTGTATTTGCTGTGGAGTCAGACCATGCTGTTCAAGCTGTTTAGGAATCAAATGTCTATGTGCAATTTCAATTTTTTCTTCTTGTGTGTATCCTTAAAAAAAAAAAAAAAAAAGGACTCTTTTTGCTTACACATTGTAATATAATCAAATTTCTTATCTTTTACAATTCTACCTGACCGAATTTAACAAAAAACCACCCCCAGCTATAATTTAAGAAGCCATTGGTATGATCCTTTGCGGCTATTCATAACTTCATGTGAACAAGGACAGAATTTCAAAGACCCCTTTCTCCACTGGAATCTTAAAAAGATGCACAGGCAAACAGACAATCAGAATACAAACTAATCAGTGAAGGAAAATATTACAGAATGTAACAATATATCACCACAGAGGTGGAACTGAATTTTCCTGAGTGCAATGCTACATGGCCTCATGACAGAGGCCACAAGAAAGGCATCCTGCCTTGTCCCTTTTAATGATTCCAGCCACGCACTCCACATTCCTGGCAGGCTTTCCTTAAGGAGCTGCCTTTCATTTCAGCCAAAACACCCCAAACTTGTGTAAGAACCTTCAAGAGCCACTGAAATGAAAGGACTACAGTGTTACCTGGCACTTGGATAACTTCCATTCTGTCCAGCAGGGCAGGTGGGATGGTAGCTGTAGTGTTGGCTGTAGCTATGAAAAGCACTTGGGACAGGTCAAAGGCTACGTTTAGGTAGTGATCGGTGAAACTGTGATTTTGCTCAGGATCCAAAACCTTAACAAGAGTGAACACAGAAGCCATGCAATTCTCAGTAAGAAGTAAATAAAATATGCATATTTTTATTAGATTCCATTTGGATCTGTCAAATCTGAGTTTACATTAATAAAATACATTATGGGCATCACTAAATCCCAGCCTTACTCTCTGACTACATTTCACACCACATGCACAGTTCAGAAAGTCATTTCCCCATTAATTGTTTCTGCCCTTTTCTAGAGGTGGCTGCAGCATTTCTCCAGCCATCAAGCACCTCCCCTAAGCTGTATCTCCATGACCTTTCACACACGGTAGAGAGGCCCTTCAAGAACACAGCAACCTTGGGAAAGCAGCCCATGTGACCCCACAGAACAAGTAGAACTCTCCCAAGTAATCCCTGACTCCAATCCTGATCTGCTGCTGGCAGCTCTTCTTACTCTAAACTTACTGTCACACCAATCTGTGAGATCTCTCTGAGAGACCAAGGAGAAGAACACAATCCCAGCCTTTCCTGCTGTCACTCCATCACCTGCCCCACTCATTGTGCTTTGTCCAGCCCTTTACTACTGACAGAGGAGTACAAGTTCTCATTGCCCATGGCACCCCAGGCAACCTTCGGCCCTTGGTGAGCCCTGGCTTTCCCAACACAATCATTTTTCTATTTTTTCCAAAACCACAGAGACAAAACTGAACAAGCACTGCAGAACAAAAACACACAGTCTGACCAACCTCAAAAATCTCCTGAACAAGTAGAACTAGGGCTTACATGACGGTGTTGTCTTCCTAATGCTTTCAGTGCTACTTAAGTGTGCTAATGCAACACTTACATATATTTAAGATTAGGTGATAAATATTCAATATATATGTGGAACACAAGGGTATTGAGATGCAGTCTTGTAGATATTCTAACAGCGCCACAAATGGGAAGTTCATTGCGTATGGCAATGTACTCTTGGCTTCTGAATCACCTGTGAACCACCTTTGCTTCACATCCCCTTAAAGTACTGCCACACTTTTCCTTCCCAAATGATGAATGATCAATGCTACACCAACGTGAGTAATTCTCATGTAACAAATAATGGGACCAATGCACCTGCTGAGAAACAGAAAACCACTGTCAAAATAATTTGTCTGCCTACACCCAAATGAATGTACACAACTTGAATTATAGCCAAGAAGAATGTTGATAATTTTAAAAAACCACTAACTGAATTTGAGGACTTCTTAGATAGTTATAAAAGAAACAATTCTGAATTTTCATTACTCTTAAACTCTCTTCAGGCTTTGAAAAGTGAAAAGATCTTTAGAACAAAATTATGATCAGAACAAATTAAAAAAATCTATTTTTTACAGAATGCCAGAAACAGAGCAGACTTTCCTAAAAAAGACAGAATAAATTCTGATTTTATTTTGAGGTACTGCACAGATTTAAGAGCAATATTTGAAAATGTATTGCGACTGTAATAAAATATCAGTTATACATTCCCCTTAATAGTGAAATCCTAAAACATATTGAAGCATATGCTTAAATTCTGAAACGAGGGCTGGAACTGAGTGAATGCCATTGTGCACTGGCTCTAAGCGATTCAAAAGCTTTTCTCACCCTCTCCAGCAAGCAGCTGCTGTCATTTACTCCCTTCTTTACTAACGAAGGCAAAGGCCTTGGAGTATCCTGACAAGCTAAGTCCACTGATGCATAATTCAACCAGTCAGAGATGTGCCTTACCTCAGCCAGTCCTACAGTCTAGCCCTAAAATAGGGAGCCACAACAACACACAGGGAATCCAAGCACAGCATCTACAAACTGTCTTCACAACAAGCTGGTCTATACCAAATACCAGTCTCCCAAAGTCTACTCTTGCAAATTTTTCAGAAGTGATTTAAACAGCTAATCCTAATTCAACTTACTCCTTTTTTTTAATGCTGGAAACAGTATTTCCACAGAATTCCAGTCTATCAGCTGGAGTGTCTGCAACTAATTCCAAAGCTGCTGAAAAACAATGTATTCTGATGGACCAAACTGGCATTTTGTCACATTTATTTATACACCCATGTTGCTCTCTTTCTCCATCTAATCTGCAACTAGAAATCCTTATGAATCCCACTAAGTGGTAAGATGGTGATTAGAATATTATTTACACAGATACAGAAAATATTGATGCTGTACTCGTATGTAAAAAATACTATCCAACAAAGACAAAGGAAACTGTAATCCAAACCAACTCAGATTATATCTAAAAATGTGAATTATCTGAGATTTTTTACAAGGGCTAGAGTTCCTCTAGACTTTGTCTAGATTCTTTGTCATGGTAACTATTTTGTAGAATAAGATACAAACCAATGTCCCGCCTATGCATTTTAAGCAGATTTTCCAAAGCAAATAGAACTGTTCTTTAGTTACATATCTGTGCTAACATTCAAGTTCAGAATGATATTCAGAGATATTCAACTAATACAAAAATATGAAGTACAAAAAGAACATTCAGTGCACAAAACATCTTGGCTAATTTATTGCAGATAGCTCACATGCATACAAAGGCTTCTCTGTAACAGCTTTTCATTACCACAAAATCCAGAATAAATTCCATGAATGTTTAATTGCCTGGCTATGCTCCTGGTCTAATTTCCCTGCATACAAATAGTCACTATCAGGCACTTGGATCCATTTCTGTTTTCTTCTGTTTTTAACAGAGGTCATCTAAATTTAGACTAAAATATTCCTTTGTTAATGAACAGTAACTGGAAATAGGAAGACACTCTGTCTTGCTAAAGCAATAGCTCTGCAGAAGCATTAGAACTAAACACATATCCGGCAATTATAAAGCACTATGCTTTGCTCCCAAGCTCACAGGGATGGCAGTTTTCTTCCTGAATATGCCCTGCTGTAGACAGCAAGAATTTAACACACCTACACATTAAGGAAAAAAGGACGTGCCTTTCATACTTAATGATGGCACTTACCAGACAAGCAGCAGTGTGAACAGCAAATGCACCAGTTAGGTGACCACTGACTATTGTTTGCTCTCCAACATAACAGCCACCTTTGCTCATTCCAGATGGACTTTCCAACAACAGAAACCACGAGAAGCAGATGCAAATTAAGCTATTATGTCCAGACATGAGCTGTCCATTAGAAGAGGTAAAGCACCTGCTTCAGGACGTTTAGCCAGCAGTAGAGGGATATAGAGATCTGGCAGGGGAGCAGCCCAGCCATGGTTAATAGAGCAATTACTTCTCCAGATGCAACTAATGGTCAATTAGCGGGGCTTACATAAAGCCTGCAGCCCGGGCAGACAGTGGGAAGTGAACCTTAGGAGCCTCAGCTAGAAAAATCCATGGCAGGAGGAGAGCTGAGTATCACTGAGAATGTGGTTTTAAAAGATGGAAAACAGAAATATCTCAAAGCAGCAACAAAGTATCCAGAATTCAAACACAACTAATTTTAAAAGTATTAATTAAATGCATTTGCCCTCAAAAATTGACCTGATAAAAGAATACAATTGTTCCCCATGGCAGGGAATGAAATAAAATTATAAAACCCAGCAAAGGTTGAATAAAATTACCAATATTAATATACAGATCTAGATTCATGATTGGAACACTCTTTCCAAGAAATGCCAAATCACTGCGTCTGCATAGCAAACAACAGCCAGCCAAGTAGCAAAATCTGATTTTCAGGCATTTTTATCCATGCATTGACTAGAAGTAGGGAAGCTTAGTTCAAACATCTAAAAGTCAAATGACAGGAGAGATATCAGCAAACTCAGAAACAGAGTGCATTGCATTAACAGCAAAGTGTAAATAAAATCCCACAGGTGAACAGTACAAGGCAAATGCTTGTATTTATTACACTCCCTTGCTTGTTTTCTTTGCACTTTGAGGCTTTTCATACACCCTAGAAAAGTGTACTACACACTTGAGAAATACACAGGTAAAAGACCATAACTGTCATTTTCAAAAGCTAAAGATGTGAAGCCATGCTATTTTCTAGCACATTTAAATTGTTCATGTTAACATGCAAAGATCAAAACAGAGCTCTCAAACCGCAGCCTGTTCATACACCGATTTTCAAAGAACTCGTTGGCCTTGTCAAAACAGTAATTTTACACTATCTAGCAGGAAGAAAATAATGACGTTTGTAGAAAGTCAATTGACACTTCATTTGCAGAATGTCATACGGCATCCAGATGAGCTCATGACAGCTTAATTTAAGTAGCTTTTTTCATATTTAAATTGCAGCATTAAGCACTGTCAGTCAAGAGTTATTAGAATGATTCTGTAGGCAAATACTATCAGAACCAATTTCACCCCCCACCAAAGTTACCACCCCTCAAGCCTGACAACTGAGCTGCTTCTAGGATTATGCCCTAAATCACTGCCATGAAAGTGAGCCAGGTTAGCTCAAAAATGTGGGTATCTTTTATTAATGCTCCTTGTTTTGACTGAAATAGGTACAGAACCAGTGCAGCTGTACCAGTTGGAGCATGGCAGTGCCTACGGCCAGAGAGAACACAAAAGAGAAGGCGAGTGTGAAGATACAGCAGTACAAGGAATTTCTAAGCATGCACAACACTAAAGCCATTAAATGCATTAGTGCTGCATCTGCCCTGGCAGCCTCGAGCATTTCAGCCTGGCCCAGCCCTGCTGTGCCAGCACCTCCCTTACTCTCTCCTTTGCCATCCATGCTGGTGCAGGAGGATGGACACAGCCTTCTGCTCAGGGCAGGGCTTTGTCTCTTCCCCACAGCACAGGTGCTCCTTCCTCTCTCTAGCACACTGCTAGAATAAAAGCACTGAATATGCACAAGTCGGTGGAAGAAGGAATTGTACTGGGGTATCATGTCACACTCTAGAAAAGGGAAGTCAGGAAGAAGGTTCTGACAACTCATTACTGCTGTCTGCTACATGATACGTGAAGCTTGCAAGGCACAGGTTCAATTAATCTTCTTCATGATCACTCCAGTTTTAGCATCCTGAAAGCCTAACTAACCTAATTAATAACATCTCAACACTTGATGGGATTTACAAAACATTCCAACAGTATCTCATGCACTGAAGTCATTAATTGTATCGCCTGAATTTTATTTGTGTCTTTACGCAAATCAACTTTGATAACTCTAAAACCTTTGTGATAAAATAACTGTAATATGTGCTTCAAAATTAGATTAATTTACATCTTAGTCTGAGTGCCAGAATTTCAGAAAAAAAGCACTCATGGAAAACCTGACTCTCATGGAAAGCTAACACTCATCACACCATAATCAGCCTAACCTTCATCACACCATCATCAGTCAAGGAGTGGGGATCTGTGACTTACATGAAAAATCTAAGTTCAGAGAGTTAATTACAACACTAATTAAAGAAATGCTCCTAAAAGAACAAGCAGTTAGTCCATATTACGCACTGGGTAAAATGCTTAGCCCCAATACAAGCTGGTACCATCAAGAGATTCAAAAATATATTAAAGTTGTTCCAGGAAAGGAAGGAAAAACTTGAAGTCTAGATAATGGCTGGATGCTCTACAGTTCTTTCTTTGCTAACAACATTTGATCATTAAAAGCCAATGACTTGAAGTCCCCCAAACAGATGATGTTTAGGGCTTGAACAGTATTTAAATATATAGAACAGCCCAAAATTGATCCTTGTGTTCAAGTCCAGCTCACTGAGATTTATACTTTACCTAGCACACTACGTAACAGTATTTGCATTGTGCCCAAGCAATTGACAGAAATGCACCCATGTCAGAACTCAGCAGCTGATATTTAATAACAAAGCCAGCACTGTAGGGCTTTCTTTTGTCCAGTAAATCTTCCGAGTCCAGTTGAATTCTTTTTAAAACACAAATGAAACAATGCCTGCAGTCTAACACCTCTTACCTCAAGCAAGGCTGCTGCAGGATCCCCCTGCAAGCTCTTTGCCAGTTTATCCACCTCATCCAAGAGGAAAACAGGATTGTTCACCCCGACAGTCTTCAGCCCATTGATGATCCTGCCAGGCATGCTGCCCACGTAGGTGCGCCTGGGAAGAAATGGGAATGGGGAAAGAGGGTGATGACAGTGGTAACAGGAGGAGGAACATCAAAAACATAAATATAAAACTCCAGGGAAAATAGAAGAACAAGGAGCATTGCAACAATTCTTGCTTTTTGCAAAAATTTGTGGAACTAGTTGATAAAAATATGGAATATACAACTGAGCTAATACAAGAAATTACAGCAGCAGATGAAAATTTGAGTTGAATGGGTCTGGAAAGATAATCATATACATTAAAGAATATCCAAACTTTATGGCTTGTGGACATCTTACATGTTCCAGTACCAGCATCCTTGTACTGTAAGAACAAGCAGAAGCAGATTTAGGAACCTCATTAATAAAAATATTTTCATAATTACAATGCTGGAATTTTCTCATCACAACAGAGTTCACACAGCATGTTACAAAAGAGGGCAAGATTCCAATTATGCCAAACTGTCAATGTCCCCAGAACAGACAGCATGCTTTATTAAATACACACCAAAAATAACTGTATTTACTATGCCATTCTAATATAAAATGCAAAGCTGAACACTGCAATGAAACAAAAAATGACAAGTTGGAATTTATTCAGCAATTTGCATAAAATTTTTTTTCCACAACACACACAGGGCACAACTACATTTTACAGGTGTATACATCCCTTGTTTGCTGCATTAATCACTGTCTTTTCTCCTTCTGCCATAACTACTCAAAATACTGTAATTACGAGTATGAAATTCTAAGAAGAAAGAGATCCATGAAGTGCTGAATTACAGTATTTATCATGACCCTCACAGAGCAGATAAGCAGAGCAGGCCTCCTTTGCCATATGATCTGGTTTACTACAGTCCAAAATAAACACGACGACATTTACAAAGATGAAACCAAAAATACCATGGGACTCATTTCAAAAGATACTACAGAAGACTTTAAAAATATTTTTAAAAATCCCAAAAAACAACAGAAGCAGAACCCAAACCACACTGCAATGGTGTTAGTTCCATGTAACATTTAACCAAGGAAACAAATTGCAGCAACTGTATTTAATTCCAGATGTGAGAAAATATAAAAGGTTTTAAGATCTTCTAAACAGCCTGCAATGCAAGAGAAATTAAATTTGCCTGTTACCACCTTCCTGAGGCAGCTGCTAAAGACTGAAGCAGCCAGCAGGCAATAGTTTCTCACTTCAGTGCTTTTGTGTAGTCTTAATCTGCAGCAAGGGAGCGGATTGCTCTCACTGAGGGCTGTGCTGTGTAACATTCATTACAGATCAGGACTCTGCATGGGGGAGCTATTACACAGCCAGCCTGCCACCTCCTTCTCCATCTGCACACCCACAGCCTTGCCAAAACAGGGAAAGCACTCTACAAAATGCAATCAGAAAATTAGGAGACTGAATCAGAGCTGAAGTTCACAGAAGTGAATCATTTACCAGTGCAAACAAATTTATCAGTGTAGCAATTTGGGCATTTCTTCACTTCTTTCAGTCACAGGTTTAGGTGTTTTGGTTTGGTTTGTTTTGTTTTTTTTTTGTGGTTTTGTGTTTTGTTTGGTGGTGGTAGTTTCGTTCTTCTCTGGGTTTTTTATTTTACCACGAGGTGCTCACTGCACTAGAGAATAATTTTATATGCTTCAGAGACAATGGAGCCCAACTGTTTCAATATTCTGCTTATGCCAGTAATAGGATAACATTATTAGGTAAACATTAAACATGCTTTGTTCTTGCTTGGTACTTTATTCTCCAGTGCATGCTTAAAGACATTACACTTTTTTAATGCATGTTTGTGGTTTTAGATACACAAAAGTTTTACCTGATCCTTTTAAATCCTATAAAGATTTGAGCTATCCATGTTCCATCTAGTTTTAAGAAAGAGATTGGTTTATAAACTAAATGAAAGCAAACAGATGTAACAGTCTAAATCTGTGATTCCTCTTCATTTATTAGAGATGGACCAATACCTATTTTATTATACTATTAATCAAATACTTGAAATCTCCAAAGTTATTATGGAACACATCTCAACAAAAGAATCCTTGGTAACACAAGCCCTGCAGGTACTTACATAAAAAAACAGCCAGAATATATTAAAATTACAAGCAGATATGGGCATTTATCTGTCTAGCTATTAACCTTTACCTTTTAACTTGTGAAACTAAATACTACTGTTTAGGAATACTACCACTGCATGTGATGTTTATTTCATTGGTTTTGCTAGGGTTGAAAGGAAGAAAAACAATATCCTACACTAGCATTTTTGATGCTACAACACGGCTTTGCTCATTTTTTGATGCACTTTCTTTCCCTGCATTAAACCCAGATGACAGTCAGCTGTTCCCCACGCAAAACAGGAACTACAGAGCAAAGTTTCCTCATTCTCTCATTTCTGTAGCAACACTTAAAAAAAACCCTTGAAAGCTCAATGCCAGAGAAGGTCTGCAACTTAGAAATCTTTTTATGTATTTTTAGATCAGTAAAAAGGTAGCTTTAAACAAAACATTAGAGTTGTACAGTATGTCACAGACACTATGTAGCCTAGAAAATTCAAGAAAAACAGCTGGAAGATCTAAACTTGGTTTTCCCAATGTAAACCAGGAAAACACAGGCACCGGAACCATTAAAGCAGTGCTAGTATTAGTGAAAGAAAGAAACAGGACTCACTTTCTTCATTGCGATCTCAAGACAAACAGTTTTCAACTGTTTTTAACGCAGGAGCAGAAAAGCATAACAAAGGTAACACCACTGTTTCTGAACTTGCTTGCACAAGGTCACAGTCTTTTTTTTGCCAGCACTGAGTGCAGGGAAGTTCTGCCAGCAAGGCTGTACTGGTGAGGAATCCCACCTCTCCTCAAACAGGAGCACCTCAACAAGTCTTCAGCAAAGGCCTAAGCCAGAAGTGAACTGTCCCACCTTCTAGAAACTGAAGAGCAATGGTAATGCAGGAAGGAGTGCTTCACATGAAGGTGAGAAAGAAGAACTTCACACTTACCTCACCAGCACCACTATAAATAAATGGCACAATTACATCTTTCCTTTTCAGAAATGGAAAAACACACAACAGAGAAGATCATATAGTTCCTGTGTGACCCAAAATATCAATACTGTGGAGATTTTATATGCGATAAGCTTCTTGGAAAAAAGTTCTAAGTCATCCTTCAGAGTGGTTTGTGGGGTTTTTTTCTTTTTTTTTTAATACAAGTAAATAACTAATGTAAACCAGTTAAAAAATGGTATAGATGAGTGATAAATGCAGACAACAGCTGAAGAATGTCTGCTAAAGGAGTTCTGATTTTGTACCAAGAGAGTGATTTCATTTTAGTAACGCCGAACAGTACTTGCTACTCTTCACCCAAACAAAACAGGATTCCCAAACCCCAGGTGCAGGCACATGATCCACAGTGAAAATGGCCAAACCTGGGCGTTTCCAATTGCCCCATTTACACATCAAGTGGGACAGCACAATTACTGAAATTCCACGCCCCACCCTGCTGCTCTCCAGTAGATTTGTTTCTGAATCTCTCAGTCTGCACCTTCCACTGAAGTGGCCCAAGTGAATGCTATTTCAGGAACTGTTTGCTTGCAAGTCAAACTGAAATAGTTCCTTTCGAATGTTCTAGTACATTTAGTACATTTTGCTACATGTTCAGTACTTCAGTAGGTACATACAGTACTGCTCTTCTGCAATGTTAATGGAATCCTTAACTTAAGCCCGAAAGCCTAATAAGGAACTTCTAGGAGAAAAACAATGTCTTCTAAGGTGTAATATTAGAAAATCAGCCAACTAAGTCGTGAAACTCAGAAAACAACAGTCTGTGACTCTTCCACTTCTAGACCACCTCCCTCTGACTGCCAGCAGATGCACAACATGGATTCTCCTGACTGGGAATAACTTAAAGGATTTATTCACACAAAAGGACATCAGAGCTCTACAGAAAAACTGTAATTCTAATCTGATTAAATCTTATTCTGAGAAGCCGGAAAGCAAACCAAAGTAGAATTTAAAAACCAGTATGCAACACGTGGCTTTGGTTTTAGCCACAAAAAACTTGGAAAATCAGCCAGTTACAAGGGATTGCTGGTACCAACTACTCTAATGTTTATTTTTAAACTATTCACTTGCTTGTTGAGGAGTAACCAGACAATCTTCTTGCTAATTCGAGATCACATTTTCTTTTGCTGGTGAAAATTAAACTCTCATCAAATATCCATTGACTAATTTCAAATACATTTTAATGTGAAATTTATAATAGTTAGCGTCTAACATGAATTAATAATTTAATAATACCCTCAAAAATGTGTGACAGCCACAAATACCTGAATTTAAAAGCTTTTTAGAGGCTCTCTCACATAACTCTACCTGTCTATACTCTTTATGAGGTCGAAGCACAAGACAGAAAGTTTGACTTTTGTTTATAATGTCACGTTCAAGATGTGGTTTCCCTATTACAAAGGCTTCAGTCCTGCTCTGCCCTGGAAAAGTTCCTTGTGTCCACAACGTTGAGTATTCCACAGCCTCTAGTGGCTTCACTTCGAATAGCACATGTCGTTAAGTCACGTTTTAAGTTGTTTTCAGGACATTTTATTTGAGGTATATTCTAGTAATTGAGAGTTGCTACATAGCCACTGGACAAAATTAACTGCTAGATGGCATAAAAAATAAATAATAGCTTTAATTCACAATATTCACCTACTGTTGTAAGGAGAAAATTTATTCAATAACATGAATTAAAACTTGACTGAAATTCATTATTCCCATTTCCTACACTGCATGCAATAAGCACAGAATATGTTTAAAGGAAGCAAAAATGCTGCACTGACGCTGGGCAGTTACCTACCTCTACTACCCATTCATTATGCTTCCAGTTGCAAGGAATGAGGAATGGACTAATACAAACCAATGGTCTAAAAGACTGTGTAGTAGATACAGAAAGAGATGCCACACCAAGTACAGTCCTAAGGAAAGACACCCACAAAAAATCTACTTTGAAACCAGCCAGCTCTTTCTGAAATAGGAAAATAGTGCACAAACAAATCCACTGCCAATCTTCCAGCAACTTTTATGTCCCACTCCATGTTCCTCCCCCTGTTTTAGCAGCAAACATGGTTATAAAGGAATGTATTGCTACCACAGGTTATACTGCATAATTAAATCTTCACATCCCTCTTAAAAAGTAGGAAAATCAAGAGTTTGCATTAGACTTTCTACTTAATTTTACTTCAGTACTAAAATGACTGAAGATGAAATCCATTCCCTATGACAATAAAGGGCAGCAGCAGGAAGAAAGAATGAAGGCTGTACCTCAACACTAAACATCCATTCCCACTAAAATTCCCTCCCAAATAACAGCACTGAATACCAAGGAAAATCAATAAAGACCTACCACTGTTTCAAAGAAGCAAAATTTCTCTGTATTAGCTGAACAGCGAAAATAATCAATATATTCTGCAGATTAAAAATTGCAATTAGGAAATGAAGAAGTAATTACCTGTGGCCTCGAATATCAGACTGATCACAGACTCCTCCTAAAGCAATTCTGTGGAATTCTCGACCCAAAGTCTTTGCAATTGATCTTCCAACACTGGTTTTACCAACTCCTGGGGGCCCCACAAAACAAAGAATGGGTCCCTTGAGGTTGTTTTTAAGCTGTCGCACAGCCAGGTACTCCAAAACTCTCTTCTTCAACTTCTCCATGGCATAATGGTCATTATCCAGAACAATCCGAGCTGCACGGATTTCCAGGCGATCTGTCATTGACAACAGCAAAGAGATCAGCACATTTACCTTCCAAATGGAAATAATTCATTCCACAATAGAAACAAACACCTTCATCAGGGCAATCCCCCAACACACACACACAGACACACACACATTTCAGACAATGCTTTTCTAAAACAAAGGTACTACAATTCTCCTTTCATAAGGAAATTAGACGTAAACTAGACAGATTATAGTACTGATAATGACATCCAAAGCTAAAATAATTATTATGATTTTCTGTTTTTTAAATTCCTGTGTGTTTTTATTCACTGTAGCTACCAAGTTCAAAATAGCAATCACATGATTCACGCCACTCACAAACTTTGTTTTAAATAAAAACTTCAAATTTCACATGACGTGGCATAACTTTAAAACATCAAAGAGCAACTTTCACCACAAAAACATTCTGCTAGGACATGACTGTCAAACACTCTACTCATTTTGGGATTCTTTGAATAATACTGCAAAGTATCTCGAGGCAGATCTTTTTACAATATAATGATTAAAGAAAATACTTACAAGAAGACTTGTAAACAGTTATGGCTCTATTTCAAATCAGCAACAATTCATCACTGCAAATACCAGCAGAAGGCTAGAAATGGACAGACATTTCTGCAGGTGTGCTAAGTTCACCTTGTGGACAGTCATTTTGCCCACTTTAACTACTTGTGTAGGTCAGTAGGAAATATCTGTTGGTCATGTTGGATTTTCTAGTCTTCCTTCACTCTCCATTTTTGCACACTGTATCTGTTTTAACAGTATCACCCTCTACTCACAACTTTGAAAACTATGGTACAAAGCAGACATGAGACAGTTTTTTTACTGCACCACATGTTGTAATTACTAAAATTAATTGCAATTGTGCTTTTTTATTCTTTTGTTCCTTACCAAACTTGATTAACTTTAGATAAACCAGAACCTTCTTCAGGAAGATTAATGCGACAGAAATGTCCAAAAGTTTTTTTGTCTGACATATAAAAAATACTTAGATGCTCACTTCTTTATTATACTTGATACATACTGGCACAAATTGTAATTAATAACACCTTCATTTTTTAATTAAACTATTCCTAATACTTTTTAAATTCACATTCTTAGATGTACAACTGAGCTACACAGGCTATTCAGTGTACAGCTCTCACTGAAGTCTAATGGTTTACCTGGCTTGAAGTAACATACCAATGGTGTTTTACAAGACAGCACTAAGTAGCAGTGTTCACGTTAGTTACTTGTCCTAAAATGTCTGTGCAAGACAATCACCACTAACAGAAAGATTTACCTTTCGTACTCTTGTTCCATGGCAATTCTACCATCAGCTCCAAGTAATTCCTTGTCAAAGCATATTCCGGCATCGATTGAGGCATCTTCTTTAATCTGGAAATATACGTACTGAATTCAAAAGGCCAACCAGAAATTAAATGCAAAGAAGGCCTCTACTGCACCATACGGCAGTGACTAAACAAACTTAAGGTTCAAAATCATTTCAAAAACACAACCAACACAAACATATATCAAACAGGAAAAGGTCCACAAGGTTTGTTTTAAAATTTAAAAGAAAACACCAATTAAAAGCCTCCTACCTTTTTATTTCTTTAAGACAAACTTTAAGAGCTTGTTCTGACATACTGGATGTTCTAATCTTTTTTTCTAGCATGACAACATCATCATGATCTTCCTCCTCCTCCTCATCTTCTGTAATGCTTCCATGACTGATTCTTCTATTTGGACGAATAGCTACAACCTGTGCAAGGGACACAGAGCCAGAGAATTGCACCAGGTCTTGGTTTCTAAATAAAAAAAACTGTGTACTTAGTCTTAGAATGAAAGTCATTAGAAAAACAGGTAAGGTGCATAGAAAAATACAGAACATTGTAACTCCAGACATTAACTTCAAGAAGTGTTATTGGTGCTACTTTAAAAAGTTACAGTTCTTTATTGTATTAGGTTCTAAGCTCATCATATAGCCTAAACTAGCAAACGACAGAAAATAGTAACAAAACTGAAAGGAGCTATTTGTGATATTTCAAGCACTGCAGCTCATCATATTAAGCAGAATAAACTTAATCTTTACAAAATGGGTAAATCTCTTATCTTTTCTCATTTCTCAATGACTTCCCATATGCTAAACTACGTAAGTGCAGTTAGATGGAGCAAAAGTGAACAAACTCCATTTTACAACACACATTCTTTATCTGTAATTCCAGAGCTGCCATTCATCTGCAATGCCATCAGTAAAAGATACACCTTTCACTGCACAAGCCAAAACTCACTGTGTGCGTACCATGCACGTGAACTGACTCTTCAGAGGAATCTGAGCATTCATTCAACATCACAAAGTACTCAGATTAACATAAAGAAAAAAAATATAAATAAAGCCTAGGCTGTTTTAAATAAGTATTTTGTCTTTCGCATATCTGCAGAGACAAAGAGGCCAGCTGGGTGCTCTCTGCAGCTCCAGACTATGATCACACACTATGGCTACACATTAAAAACGTACAGATTAAAATAATGCGTGTTCATTAGCCTGCTTAAGAAGTGCATCTTAGTACTTATTTAGAATGTTTAAGTATCCCACATTTAAAGCTCCATACCCTTTTATCATCATCCTGTTTGGGCTTTCTTGTTTTTTGAAGCAGCTTCAGGCCTTCAATCTGTCTAACAAGCAATGGTATGGTCATCTTGAAACGTTCTTCCAGCCTAACAGCATCTAAAATCTAAAAGCAAGGAGTTGTGAGCAGCCAACAAGTTCACACTGATGAATCCTCACTTTGGGGGAAGGGGACATGGAGGTATTGCTACTGTCTTTCGAACAGAGGTATAGAACAGATGGATTAGGAAAAGAGGTAACAAGAAAAGCAAGGAGAACACTGTACACAAAATCTAGCATCAAGGGTCTGGATGCCTAAACCACAGAGCACTTCAAACTAGAGGAAAAGTCTCTTATCCTGCCTAGTTTTAAAGCATCTTAATAATTCAGTTGCATTTTCTGTGGCAAACAACTATCAACACTCTATTTTTCAATTACTGGGCCTCAGGAAAGAGATGGTCCTGTTAAGACATGTTATGGAAGTTACAGCATCATCTCCTTGGGTAACCCAGGAGAAAACATCACCTTGTGCCTTCAGGTTTTTGTTTAGAGACCTTTTTATTTTGTCTTTTTAAAATTTTACACACAATTCCATTTTCACATTAAATGAAGTCAATATGCGGAAATGGGTAGAATTCTACTCTTCTGTATTTCCACAGCTTCCACTGGCAGCTCTTTTCTTTACAACTTCTAATTTAAAAAAAAGGGACACACTAATAACTAATGTACCTTCGTCCAGCAGGATATTCAGCTACAGTACACACCTTCCCTTCAAATTACTGCATTAATTTCTACTTGTGGTGCTTTGAAAGAACCTGACATGCTTTCAATTCCAAGTGCAGCATTAGCAGTCACAGAAGAAAAGGAACAACAAAATTTCCAAACATAGCTTATTAGTGTGATCTCTGTATTTGAAATACAAAAATTAGACTAATAAGCACCAAGACATAAAGATCATTTTTGCATAGATTTTCTTTGACATATGCTAGAAACTTAACCAGTGTCTCAGTATTTAAAGAAACTGAGACTTCAAGATTTTTAAAATATTTTTAAGTAACAATTCTGAAGTTACTAGTATTAATATATGTGTAATGATCAGTCAGCTGTGATAAATAAGCAAAGTTTCAACACAATCTGAAGAAAGATTTATCGTCTTTACCATGGGAAGTTCATGCTCTACTTATTGTTTAATAAAATGAACCATTTCCAAGATTTCCCAACCAGATCTATTTACCTCTTAGGTGAGTTCTGACATATACATATCTAAACACTTTAAACAACAGCATAAAAACATTTACAAGCATGCACACTCTGTTGTAACAAAAATCCCTGCTGGAACAGCGTTATCACTGTACAGTCACAAGTGTAAGCAATTCCACAATTATCTAAAAGTGACTGACTCTAAAAAGATAGTAACACCTAACTGGCACTAAAAAAGCTGAAGAACATGCTACCTGCAGCTTCTCCTGGTTGGTTGTTCGGATGATAGAGGTCAGTATATCTGGCAGAGCTTCTCTAGGCAGGTTGTCCAGGAGACGTCGGAGCTTTGCGACTGCGGGCACGGACAGATCCAACATCTCAACCAGCTACAACACAACAGGAACAACATTAATGGCGGCTGTGTTTCTTTTTAAGGATCTCAGTGGCTCTGTGACCTAAGCAGGATTGTATCTTTCAGTGTAAAGCATGTCTAGGTAGCTTGTCAAAAAGCTACTGAAATACGTTCACAAAAAGTTCAGAAATAACACATTAACTCAGTATAGAGCATCAAAACTTTGAATCTTCTACATGTTTGAGAAGTTCAAAAATATCATTATTGTTTGCAGCATTTTTTTTCAATACATACATCTCTTATTACCCCCACAGACCCAGATTAAAAATTTCCCCATGCCTCTTTTTGCCATCCTGTAAACTCAAATTCATTATACCTAGTTTATAATCAAGGCTCTAGAGGGTTTTTTTTCCTTTCATAAAAAACACAAACCCACCAAAAAATCCATTGTATGGATTTTCTTACACATTTATAAAATTCAGGAAAAACTAATCAAATCTTTTACTAGACGACATTTACAGTATTGCTATATATGAAACATCAACTTATCATAGCACCAACACAAGCAGTTAGACTCAGCTGCAATGAGCTGTACAGACACCCTGAAACTCAGTATAGAAACCTCAAGCCATAACAGTACCATTTACCTTGTAGCAGAAATACTGAAACTCTGCTAGTCCCTGAAAAATACAGGAACTGGAGAAACAGAAGGGCAGATAGGAATCAAAGAGCCCAAGTGTACACACAGGTTATATGATACATAGAAATAAAGCAAATTACCTGTACTGCATATTTGTAGAATTGTTCTGACAGCTCTCCAAGCTCCTCCTCAGATTTATGGTCATTAGTGAACTGCTCGAGTCGATCTAACTGCTGCACTTCAGCTACAGGATATGGCTTCTCCTTGAGCAGCTGCAGGATCTGGAACCGGCACAGGCCTGTCACCAGCAGCGTGTAATGGGGCTTGGGCCAGTTGCTACCAACCACCTGAACTGCCAAGGCAGCAGTACCAATCCTACAAACAGACCAAATCCTTGCATTATTTCTCACCTTCCAGAGAACATTTTGTGTGCCCCTTATCAGAAGCAATCAAGCTATAGGTTGCAAGACCCTGCTTAGCCGTAAATTCTTATAATGAAAAGCAATTAGATTATCTAATTTTCTTTGTAACACAGATTACAAAACCAAACACTAAAACCTAAACACGAGCTAACTGAAAAATTAACTAAGATACTGCAATACAATTTAGAAACTTATGTAATTTCTTTATCAATTGAAGAATAGTTCTTTGCTATACACAGGTACACTGACATTTCTGCTTAAACAATACACATTGAGAAATGGGAGTGCTTGTAAATTAGGGTTCTTCACTGAAATTCCTGGCCTTGTACAGAACAAACGTTTTAGATCACCACACTTATTTAAGCAGATGCAAAACGTAAGTTATTTCCTCGCAGAATCTTACTAAAGCCACTGATACAATAAAGTTTGGAGGGTAAGAGCTACAGCATGCCAGTTTCACTCATGCTTTACCGCAGAGAAACACAGTTTGTTTTCATTTTATGTGAACTAAGTCAACACCCGTGTTACCGATTAGGTGAAAAATGCTATGGTTAACAGACAGCTGCGACAGCCCTCGAGCTGCGTTGTTTCGTCTTACTTTGCTCCTCCACCTCAGTCTCGTTTCAAACTTCCCCTCCGGCCGCCTGCCAGCCCGTCCCCGCACCTCTCCCGCGGGGCCTGCCGCGACCAGGGCTCTCGGAGGGCAGAGCCGTTTCCCGAGGGCGGCGGAGCAGGAGCGCCCCGCGGGGTGACCCCATGGAGAGCCCCGGCCGGAGAGGCCGCACCGGGCTCCGGGAGCCCGCAGGCCGCGAGGGCGGCAGGGAGGGCAGGGCCGGGCCGCACCTGTGCAGGTTGGGCAGGTCGTCGCAGTCGGAAGTGGGGTCGCTGGTGTTGGGGATTACGCCGATGATGGTGCTCCGCAGCGAGGTGCCCTTCAGCAGCCGGCTGCGCACCAGCTGCATGTTGCGCGGCGAGTCCACGCTGGTGCGCATGGTGGAGCCGGGCAGCAGCACGCTCTCGTGCGTGAGCAGCAGCGGCAGCCGGGTGGGAATCTGGATAGCGCTGCCCGCCGCCATGGCTGCCCGCGACCCCGGCACTGCCCCGCGGCCCTCACGCCAGCCCCGCCGCNCGGCCGCGGCCGCGCTGCCCCTGCCCGGCCCCGCATTGGCCTCGAATGGCGCCCGCCGCGCTCGTTCCGCCGCGCCCGAGCCGCGCCCGCCGCCCCTGGGGTTCCTCGGGTCCGGGCTCCTAGCAAGCACCGAGCCCGAGCCGCTTCCTCTCCAGCTCCCTCAAGGCCGCTCGGCCGCCGGCAGGTGTCAGGCTGGCACTGGCAATGGCTGCGGGCTAAGAGCTGTGAAAGCGTGCTAAAGGCTCTGACATTGCAGAGTGAGCGTGTAACAAATCTTATTGTTTGTTAAATGGCACGGTTACGAAGTGAAATGCAATTTTGTTGGTTTTCACACACATCTGCTCCCCTGCCGAGAACTCAGCGACCTGTTCTGCGGAATCACAGAATCGCTCGGGTTGGACGGGACCCCTGGAGGTCCTCCAGTCCAACCCTTGGTTAAGGGAGGGTCACAAGGCGCAGGTGACACAGGAGCGCACCCAGGTGTGTTTGGGATGTCTCCAGAGAGGGACACTCCACACCTCCCTGGGCAGCTGTTCCAGGGCTCTGCCACCCTCCATGGGAAGCAGTTGTTCCTCGCGTTGAGGTGAGCAGGTGAGCACAGCTGTCCTTCCACGTGCTCCAGGCAGCCCCAAAGCGGAGGGAGCAGATGCAGGGCCCGACATCGCTCTGCAGGGCCCTCCAAGGGCAGCGAGGAGCAAAGCCCCGTTGGTGCTCCGCTTTCCGAGCCCATTCCCAGCCTGGCTGCCCGCGGAGGGCTCGCTCACAGCCTGGGAATTGCACTTCCATAGTGATGTTCAGGCGCCCTGGAGGCACCAGCCAGGGCACAGCTCTCTAAGACTGTGAGGCAAAACAACCTGCACAGATGAAAGGGCTCCAAGCACCGAGGGCCTATGGAGAGTTCAGATGAAAAAGTGGCTTAGAGAAACTTTTCTTTATATTTTTTTCCCCATTGGTGAAATAAAGTGCAATATCAAAATTGCATAATGCAGTGAACTACATTAGCCAATCTCTTGTTAATCATTGACTTGCACGATTCCTGTTGAACAAAGGTAATCCTGTACAGAGGGGAAATCACAGTAGCAACAACCTGATGATTTGAAATGCAAAAGGATAGCAGCAGTAAAAACCTTGCTTAATCATGTGGTGTATCAGAACCTTAATCTGTTGGCCTACTGGAAAATACAAGGTAATAGGATATATGGAAATACCAACAAAATATATTTAAATGCAAGAAGTTATTACAGCTGCGAAAAATATCTTCTAAAGCTACCACCTCAGGTACCTTGGAAAGAAGCTGGAATTTATTACACTATTCAACATGACATTTAGAAAACTTTAATATAAAAGGGCACATAACACATGTGGAAAGTGTTTTGTGAATTTCCCAATGCTAAATATAATTACTCTGTAAACTTATGTTCAACACTTACAAATGTTTAAGCATGTCTAACTGTATTTGTTTGGAATGTGAACACAAACCAAACCTAAAGGTTAAATATTTGCTCATCACATTTATTGATGAATTTTCTCAGTCTGAGTATTTTTTATTAAAAAGAATCTACCAATGGCATCATGTTTATTCCCCAGACTACCATTTTTTCCTTCCTTCAGAGATGACTAGTACCTGTTGTCATTAGCAATAGTTTCTTAATTAATTCTGGAGCTGTATCAAAAAATCTCAATGACTGCTTTAAAATTCAGTTTCTCCTGGACAGCTCCTAATACCCAGGGCTGTATTATACTGCATGTATTAAGCAATACAACAGAGTCACATCCTGCTTGTGATGTCTAGATAGTACTTGATCCCCCAAATTGTATTTTGCTTAGATACAATCACATTTGAGCAAGAGTCTTTCAGAATCTTTTTCTAGACTAGCTGAACGTTTCTTGACACCTGGAGATGCAGTCTAGCAGTATTAAGATGTGCCTCCAACTCAGAGAATTTAAGATTAAAAGGGACAACTGCCACATGGTCTGACCTCCTCTAACTCTCACCAGCAACTTCTGCATCACGTGCAGTTTCTGACTCACACTGTATCTTCAAGGCATTCAGCCTTGGTTTTAAGTGACTGCGAGAGAGCATCTACCACTGCTGTGGGTGTGCTGTTCAGTAGTTCATTACCTGGTTAAAATTTGCATCTTGCTTACATGTGCTCTCAGTTTCAAGAGATTGGCTTCTGCTATCTCTAACAGATTGAAGAGTTGCCTACTATAAAAAATCATCCCTCAGTAAACATGACCAGTGCTCCATGACTGAGTCACAGCTTAACTTTGAGCTTCTCTATTAGCCATCTTTCTCCTTTTTTAAATAAAAGCTCACCCTTCTTAAAATGTGGGTAGCCTATAAATAGTATTCCATACTTGTCTTGCAAATACATATAAAGAGGGCAGTACCCTCTTTGTGTTTCCATTTAATATTCGCTTCTTATGAAATCAAGTGTGACGTTTGTTGGGTACAGCACCACTTCCCACAGCTCAGGTGCTCCTGTTTCGGTCTGGGTGCAGCACAAGGCTGGCGGGAGGAGATGGCAGTCAGTGCAATATGGTAAAGACAGGCAACACTCTAGCAGATAGTGCAGTGCACCTGTGCTCCCCATTCCATACATCTGCACCCTGCAGGCTCCCCTGCTTCCCCTCTCTGAAGCTGGACCGACACAACAACAGGACCTCATTGAATTTTCATTGATAAAACAGTTAGGTGCTGCTTTAGATCCCAGTTCAGCAAGGTACAAACCACCTCCTTCACATTAAGCCTGTAAGTAGTGCTATTCATTTCATGTATTCAGAGACTGACAGGATAGCCATGCTCTTCCTGAGCTCATTGGAAGAGCATACTAATCAGTTTGCAATAATGATCTTCTCAAGACCTATTTCTTAAAAAAATTACAATTCACAGATATCTGTGTTTTATGCCTGTAAAATTCATATAACTTTTTCCTCTCCCCCCACCTCTGCACTATTTTTTCTGTTGACACAAACATGAGAGAGTTAAATATTTCCAAAAACTGAGACCAAGGTACTTCACAATGGAGACTTGAGGTTAATGTTTGAGATTAAAGCTCAGTAATTTTCTCCTAAGATGTGCACATACTTCTCTTCTGCCCCCTCACTGGCATTCTCTAAAGCTCTCAAGCCCTCTGCAGCTATTTTATAAAACAAGACTCTCAATCTGTTATCAGACTTCCCTTTCTCATACTGCTTCTATTTTGTACTTACAGATTGTTTGATGCAGTGATGTTCTTTAGGAACTACTCCTCTCCAGTCTCAAATGCTATGTCTATAAATGAAAGAGTAAAAGGTTTTCCCATTTTCATCTCAAAGTTTCTCTCTTCTATGTGAAAATTTAAGAGCCTCTCTTAATCACATAATCTGTTTCCAAATCCAACAAAACAAATACTTATTCTTAAAGATGCTATGAAAAGATGCTTTGAATTGACTCAAGGTCTGTCTCTATACATCAGTTAATATGAGACATCCAACAAGGAATATACAAACCTGGTGCAATATAAAGAACTATCACAATTTTGCAATGCATGCCTTGCTAAAACAAATTTTGCAGCCTTCTGAGGTGAGGGATTATATGGATGCATGGTCTGTGCACAGATAGACTTAATAACTTGGCTGTTCATTAGATTATTTTCCTGAATATTATTTCCTCTACCCCAGATGCTTCCTACCATCTTGGCAATCATCACAAATACTTCAAAAACCTTTAAAATACCATAAATAACTAGGAAGGAAGTTCATGTAAAGCTATTGAAAGGATGTCATAACTGAACTGAATTTTAAAGTGCATTTATTTTAATGTCCACTTTTTTTACTCACTGTAAGCTTGAAGTGGAAATTTAAAAATCTGTTTTTTTAATGTAGTCTTTGTTATCATTTGTATCCCCAGTCATTCTTTCTTCACACAAAAGAATTTGGATTTTTTCAGGTCCTGGTTGATTAAAAAGCTACCAGTTGGTTATGTAAGAACGGCACATGGAACACACGCCAGGAGCTGCTGGCAGCACATTACTGACTAACAGAGTGAGAGACCTTTCAGACAGTTCTGAAGCTCTGGGTAGGATTCCTTATGGCAACTGTAAAATGCATTTTAGGAGTAAGAGCTAACAGACCTCACCAGAGCAGCTGAACTTAAAGACTTAATCTTTTATTCAAAAGTGTGAGTGAACTCCAAGACAGGGACAGGGGGAGGTAAACAGGAAAAGAAATTCAAATGTACTGTTAAAATTTGAAATTTGAGCTAGAATAACATGGGGCAGGGAGAGTTTTCACCTGCCTTGCCTAACCAGACAGGATTTTCCCACCAGATGCATCCATACACAAAAAAATAAGGATTCAGAGGAACTTCTGAAGGACAGGAAATATCCATGGGAAATTAAAGAAATGCCATCAGTAGAGCCATGCTGATGAGGATACAGCTGAAGGAATTGAAAGAAAATTTCACTCAGTTTTGCTGCACACAATACCATACTACCTGGAATGTATTTTTTTTCTCTTTAATTTGCATACTGCCAAATCAGCCTTTTTAGAGAACTGCTAGTAAGAGATATAAACATGTTTGCTAGTATAATGCAACTGAAGGAAAGAGCTGAAAAGGCTACATTTGAGGCTCATATATCTTTGGTAAGGTTTTGTATGCTTTGCCCATTTTTTTTTTAACCTCATAAAGTGGAAAAAAATTTGGATTGTAACTAACGGAAGTAAATTTTCTCCTGAAAACAAATACATTGCCACCAAAGAAGAGAAATGTGGAAAATACTGGAGTTATTACAACAGCTTATTGAAATAAATACTCTCCCAAGTCAAACTCAATCATATTTGTAGTCAGTATTTTAGTGAAGCAACAGTTTGAAGGAGCTGCAGAGTCACATTTTTATGTTCCTTTTACATAAGCGAGCATTTTCTTTCCCATTGTTCAAGTGAAATTTGCTGACTGCCACCTAAAAATTGCATGCAAATGTTCTGGAGTAATTTAGACCTTAGAGAAAGTCCGCACAGACTGTGGGACAGAGTCCAGAATTATTACACAGAAATAAGCACAGTAAAATTTGGGAATGAACATGAGTTTTGCCTTTTCTTCTTAGCAACTGGATAGGCTGCCTGATCTGGATTTAGTCAGTCTTCTGTGTTTCCAGCTGTTTGACAGGATATTAACTGCACACTGTAGGTCAATCAACTCAAGAATGTTTTCCTACCTGATCTCTTTCAAATCTGCAGGATAATGAATCCCTACGTGAAGCATGACCTACTCTGCTTTCAGTTATTCAATCAAACTTTGTCATCATTGTTCAACTCTTCAGAGGCAAAATCCTTAAAAATTAAAGTTAATAGAAGCAGTTACCTATCTCTGAATTAGCACAATAATCCTTCTCATGCTTTGATATTGTACCTACATTCTGCCATTTGGCAGGCGCTGTGCTACACAGACACCCAACCCTTCCGTGCCAGTTTTGACCACGATACAAACTGAATGGACTCGTTAGCCAAAATGCTATCCAGCATTTCATGTTTGAAAATATTTTTAAGCTGCCAAATATTATAAATGTTGTTCTAGCCGCTGCATTGATTTAAAGCCACTGAGTAATCATAACTTTGTAGTCCCTGAGGATGTTTCAGGAAATTATATACTAGAACCAATTTCCTCTCTAATATTGTGGCAATTCAGGTCAGGTAGCCACTGACATCATTGTCTGAAATTCTGAAACCTCCACGGCACAAACATGTCATGTACATGGGAACAACACTGCTACTTCATGCTGATTCCTCTAATGTACACAAATTAAGTTAAACCCACCTTATTTTTCATAGAAATTATTGTATTAGCTAAGCACAACAGCATCCACAGTTTTACATTTTTCCTGGTTGCCCTCTTGCAGAATATTATTATAGAGAAAATACAAAACATAGCAGATATAGGTATTGTTTTTATCTATTGCCTCTTTGTAAAACCTTAATGTACAAAAACTGATTTTCAGTACCTATTATAAAAGCTAAAAATGCTTATCAGTTTCAAAATATCCTGTGAGTCTTGCCAAAAACTGATGTAAATAAAAACACAGAAAAGAAAGACAGAACCTCAGGCATTACAAAGTTATATTAAATAGCTGAGAATGTTTTGGGATTTACAAATATGAGATTAACCAAATCACTGACATCTGCATAATTTTCTTAAGCTGGACAGACACTGCAGCTTCATGATGAAGCATGAAGGGTAGAGGACACTTCAGAACTGGGCTCAGTAAAGAGTCTTCCATTTAATTAGCAGTTTCTCTGGTAAACATCCGAGACAGCAAGACATGCTACCAAAATTACTTCTATCATTCAGTCACCCATTTTGGGATTATTTCTTCAGGACAGGAAGAAAAAACACAATCCTGAGTGCATGCCAAAATGGTCTACAAATTAAGAGATGAAAAAACAACCTTGATTTCCCCACACCTCTGCATAAATCTTGACATTTTACTTCACTCCTTTCTCCTCACAGTCATTTACTTTTATGGCCCCTTTTGGCAGAGAGACAAACAATCTCTCCTGATTTATCTAGTCACCTCTGGAAAACATTAATATTGATAGAGTGAAAACATGTCAAGCAGGTTCCTTTTCACATAACCTACTTTTCCCTAAATTATGGAAATGTAGAACAGGAGAAATAAAAAAGCTGGGTTTTTCATGTTTATTTATATGCTGTTTAGGAAGGGAAGAGCACATTTTCTGTCAATTGCATTAGAGAAAGCCCAGTAGGTTCAATTCTGGCATGCAGATATTAATGGCTGCAATGGCTTTGTTCTTCTCCATTAATTCAATGCAGAGCAGATGAAATGGCTGTGCCATGCACATTCCAGAGGAATCTGTGCCACAGCTGCAAGAGGCAGAGCAGAGAGAACTCTCAGGCAGCACTGCCTGCTCTGCAGCTGCCACACACTCCCTGATAACCAAGACTCTCTTGCTAAATAAAAATGTCTAATAATGGACTTCTGGTTATCTTTCTTTTAATTTAGAAACAAATTAATATTTCTTTTTGCTACTTAACTCTTGTTTGTTGGTTGGGGGTTTTTTTACAAAATGTTTAGAATTTATATTTGAATATTTTAAAAGTAGTTTCCACATAGAAACAGATGGAAAGCCTGACTGCTTTACTGCAAATGCAGGGAGTATTCTCTTTAGCCTCATCTGTTTTAACATAAATGTTTATAAATAATACCTATACTAGATTTATAAATATAGTTCTAATATGAATCAAAACATCCAACAGTAGGTGGCACGTGTATTATGTGCAGTGTGAATATTTCACCGTCTTTCTCATTTAATCCCACAGTGGGTTTAAAAACATTTACAGCACAATTGGTGAAAAGCAAATATCTGACATAATTTAAGGGGATAGTTATTTTAAATTCTAAATTGCTACATTTAAGAAGAACAGAAGAAACAGCAAGCAAGCTTTTCAGGAAATATTAGGCTATACAAAATTAACTGGCAAAACATGGTGACAGCAGATACATTACAAATGCATAATTTAAGAATTAACAGAAACTTACATATTTTGATTCTTTCTAGCCTCATTTTTTTGTTAGATCAGCTATTCAAACATGTAGCTGTGCTAGGCTGACAATTATAATCTCAGCATCCATGATTTCAAGTGGAATAGAATCTTCACATGGGAACAAAAATGAGGCCAGAAATAAAAATTAATAAAATGAAGTCCTAGGAACATCAATATGGAAAAAAAAAAAAGAAATAAGCAGACTTTTCCTATTTCTTCTAAGATATATTTTATTTGGGAAATTGAGGTCTCAGGATGGGATATTCAAATATATTTTGGTATCAGAAAGTCTCAGAACTGCTTCACCAAAAAAGAGCTCACATTTATTTATTGCATACTCAGTATTGCCCGTTGCATCAAGGGCTTTGTTCAAATGTGCCTGTGATGTCTTGTCTATTCCATGAAAAAGAAATAGTTTCAAACATGTTGGATTTCTAGGTTTCAGGTGCACTTTGTCACTTAAAATTTCGAAGAAAAGGCAAGAGGCAGAATTTCATGTCAGACACTATGCCTCTAATGTTGGAACTATGTAAGTTCTTTATACTTTTCTTCAGAATGGTGATTTAGTGACAGTAATCTAAGACAGGTTCCTTGAATATTTGAAAATCAGTTAAATATGTGCAAATTGTAACAGTTCAAAATGAGCAGCATAAACAGAGGAAAAAGTAAACAATACAGGTATTAACAACCTGGGGTTTTCCCATCCTACCATAATTTACACATTATAATGTAAATTAAAGTCAATTTTGCTATAAAGATACCAACTCCTGTGACGTAGGTGGTATGAAACATATAACCACAGGATAGTGGGGTTTGGAAGGATTTCCTGGTCCAAACCTCCAGCCCAAAGCAGGGTCAGCTAGAGGAGGTTGTAATATCCATTTGGGGTTTGAATACCTCCAAGGATGGAGACTCTGCAACCTCTCTATACAGACTGGTCCAGTGTTTGATCAAGCTCACAGGTTTTTTTTTTTCTTTTTTCCTTCTGTTTAAAAAGAATGGTTTTTTCAGTTTTGCCCACTGTCCCTCCTCCTGTCACAAGATATCTGCATCCTTCTATTGTCCCATGAAGTGTTTACACACATGGATAACATCCGCCCAAGCCTTCTCTTTTCCAGCACCTCTCCTCTTATGTGAGATGCTCCAAGCCCTTAATAACCTTGAGTCCCTTTGCCAGACTCAGTCCATAATTCCATGCCTGACTGACCCCAGAACAAGGACACAGAACTCCAGATGTGCTCCCACCAGGGCTGAGTAGAGGGGAAGGGTCACCTCCCTCGATCCACCAGCAGCTCCGCTATCAGAGCCAATCTTCCTAATAAAACCTTCCTGGATCATGTAGTCAAGGTGAGGAAGATTAAAATTAGTGGAGTATTGAATGCTCTCCCTTCTCCCAATTAGCAGCTATTTTTCCTCCCTGAAATGATGAACAAAATATCCCTGCAGAAAAAATCAGACTGACAGTTATGAGAGGGTGGGAGGCTGGAAGTTAGAAACAACTTAAAACCCAGAATTTCTTCTGCCCCTGCTTGCTTACAGCTCAAATTCCCTCAGCAGCCAACCTTTCACAGAAAAGAGACAGAAAATACTGTTGCAGAAAACATGAGGCAAATGCAAGGAATCCTGCTAGCTGTAACATTCCATAAATTTTTTTAACTTGTGAAGTTGTACTTTAAATTCATATTAATCCATGCTATAAGTTTAGCTTTAATGATGATTTAATATAAAAACAGAATTGTCAAGATATTTGGAATTTAACTGAACATACAAGACCAGGTGATATTCCTTCAGGATCATTTCAGTACGAAACAAAGACCACCAGTCCTTTTTACAACACTAAATACAGTTTAGAGTGAGAGTTGTAAGCTCTGATAATATCCACTAGTCAAATAAAATGGTGAATGTCCAGCACAAATAGTCTTTTCCATTATGAGAATTCCAAGAGTAGAAAGTATAATCAGGAAAGTACAATCAAGTGGTTTTTTCCTCCTTCTCACTGATGATTAAGTTTAAAGTGTAACATTCCTTCACTATGTTCTAAACTACTCAAAGACCAAGTTCCAGGGCCAGCTGCCTTTGAAATGGGGAACAAGTTCAGCAGAATAATTCTCAGGTCTTGTGCTATAATTCTCATTCTCCAAACCAGAAATTTGCTGCAGAAATGTTACCAGTGATTTCAATACAGCTCAACAAGTCTCTTTCAAGGAGAAAGAATGATGTGACTTGAACATGAATATAGCAGTCTGAAACACATAATTGGTTGCTGGACCATTACCATAACAATTATAAATGGCACAACATTAACTAGGAGATAATGTCTGGGTATGTGCTCTCAGTCACCAACACTAGATCTCCTTCAATAAATATTTAATATTTTAATTTTAATTATGATTTACTATTTGATTTAATATTTAATTAACATAATTAATATTTATGAAGACTGGAAAGAGCTGTATTGTGCCTTGATCAAATATGCAGGTGATCTAAAACTCTGTGGAGGAAAAGGATATGGCACTTGATGCAACAGAATTCTGGTGACAGGGAAGCTCTAGGAATCAATTGTGGAACAGTGGGATTTCTGCAGTGTTTGTAAATATAGGTGTGTGTGCATGCAGGTCATTATGAACTACCTGTTCATATACATATACACACACCTACATACCTATATGCCTACACAATTTAACTGTTGAAATACAGCTTTGGCACAAGCTGACCATAATTACAGTTTAAAGACTCATGAGCAGAGAATTCTGCCTAAATAAATGAGGTAATGTAAGCCAAATAAAAAGACTGAGGGCTTATTTCCAAAGCACTACTGGGAAAAAATCCCACTGAGTCCAGTGATTTAGAACCTACAAAATCCAGACACTGAAGGGATGCTTTTAGGCATGGTGTGGGTGCAGCAAAACACAGAAAGGTAAGAGGGACAAGAAATAAGGACATCCTAACCGAGCAGTAAGACAGAAGAAAGATGAAGATGTAAGGTTTTTTTTTTCCAGTAAATATCAAAGTATAAAGATTAACTAAGCATCTAACTAAAACTAAACAAGAAATTAAAGAAGACTTTTCAGAAGTTTCACACTTCAGGCAGAGGTCTGATGAGTCCCTAGAACAACATCAGACTAAAATATAAATAATACTTGTTTGTCTCCAACCTAGACCTTAGAAAACTAAAACAACCCAACCACTGGGAGTGAATAAGGATCTTTCAACACAGTAACAATAGGAATAATAATACCAAGCAAGCAACCATTTCTGTAACACAGCACATATATATATGTATATATGTATGTATGTACATACATACTGCAAAAGGGGCATACAGAGATTTATGATACAACTGCTCAAATGGTGTAGAGGAAAACATCTGCAAGCAGTAAAGCCTACACAAAAGACAAAGCATGTAGAGCAGGCGGGAAAGATGTCCAGGGAAACCACATTTATCCTGCAGAAAAAGCAGAAAGTGTCCCATAAAACCAAAGTGATCCTGCAGAATAAGCAAGAAATATGCCTGGCAAAAGCCTGAATTCCAAGACAGCAAAATAAAAAGAACTATGACAAGATGCTGTGGGAAGCATAGAGCACTAAGGACAGAAGAACAACTGCAGGGGGCAAAAGAAAACCTCCTTCAGTTCCAGCTTTTCTTGCTGCAGAGCTCTCACCTCTGACCACCCTGACTTCTGCAAGTAAGACCATTGAGGACTACCAATGCTGAGCATATGGGAGTGGGCCCTGGGCTTTTTTACACTGGTAGTTTATAGGAAAGTTAAGAAGCCATACTTTGAACATGTGTTGATAATGATTGACAGCAATTAAGAACTACTGCTTGGCCATGTGTTTTGTGTTGGTACTGGTTATCAATCTAATAAAATGTTGCTTTGAAATGGGCCTTGTTTTTTGGCTCTCTAGAAACATTCCCATCCTGTGTCTTCTAATTCCCCAATAGATGCAAAGATACAACATATATACACATACACATGCATATATTCTGTTGGAACACTTCACATATTTATCTAGAAAGATAACATTTTGTCATGACTGGGAAAATCCAAGGGAGTTTGTCACCAGATTTAAATAGTTACTTTAAAGTTGTTAAAGCTAATTATAAAGTTTTTTTTTAATTTTTGCTCCAAAGAAAACTTTGAACAAGGACAAGAAACTCTAGAATGGAATATTGGCAGAATGACTAATTCAGTAGCATGTATGGCAGATGGACAAGTAAGAGCTCTGTTCTTCAGAAATATGAACTTAGTTTAAAAATGATGATTCCTACCCCCACCATAGCAAACTAAATTGCGTCTGTAACTGAAAAATTAAATGCAGAAACATACAGGACAGATTAAATGTCATTCAGTGTATTATTATGAAATAGTGTCTTACTTTAGTTTGCTTTTTCTTAGGTAGGTCAGTATGTTGCCAAGATAATGTTTAGCCCCAACCTGAGCTGAGTTAAACTCACAGAATGTGACATTTCTGCCTTGCTGAAAGATAAGAGGAGCAGATGTCCTAACGCTCCGTGCTTCCCTATAGCAGTATGAGGAGGACACAGGTTATGTGTAGCAAATGCCAGTTTTCTTCAAAAAAGGGAGTCTCTGTTGGCTCAGAAACTGAGCAGGAAGTATCCACTGGAAGGAAGGGCTTCGTTCACAGCCCCTGAATGGGACCTTACTTATCATTAATTAGTCATTGGTGCATTCAAGTTGTTTTTCATGCTCCTAAAAAATGTATGTTAATCCCTGTCTGGAAGTGTCAAAATATCTTTATATGCTCAGAACACATACATTTCTACAGTTAACATTTTTAAGGTCAGTCAGACAATGATAAAAGGAACATGGTGAGTACTTAATCATATCTCCTGTTTCTCCTTGAGTTGGCTATTAATCCAATGGATTAATCTCACCTGCAACATGTTATTGGCTTTCACCCTTAATGATGAAAGGATATAGTCATAGCTGTTAGCTGCAAGGGTTTTGTGCTGTTCCCACTGTTTAACTTATTCTCAGAAAATAAAAATAGAGATGGGAAGAACATCATGTATGTCACATATAAAGGATAAGCAGTTGTGTAAATATTGTACAGAAAAACAGAGAAACAAACATAAAAGTTAAAAAGGTTTCCTGCATCCCTCCTCAAACACTATACAAAAGGATCTAGTCTCTACTCCTAATGAAAAAGGCTATGAAAAATTCCTCTCCAAATTCATCAACTTGCATGTCTTGCCAGCCAAATCAGCATATGGTCCAAACTAAAATCCAGCAGAAGCTGCAAATGTTTTTTGTGCAACCTGAATCGGATCCAAAAGTCCTGCTTATGATTGGCATGAATACTTAGGAATAATGTAATATTTATTTATAACCTTAAATTCATGTTCATAGCACCATGGGGTCAGATGCTCAGAATTTTACAGTATCACGTCCAAAACCGTTTCTAGTGCTAGAACGAGACATTCATTTCAATATTAGCACTCTGTGATTTCACTTCAGAGCTTGGAAAAAAAATAAATTGTTTCATCTACTGTCTTGGTATAAGACAATTTAAGAGGCAGACACTCCACAATAGGTTAGCTCTCCTTTTAGTTTTATCCACTTCCTTTTCACCAATAAGAAGAGACGAATGCAAGTAAATGTAAGTGCAAAATAGCAGTTAACTAGAAGAAAAAACAAACCCAAAACAAAAAAAACCCCAACAAAATGAAACAGCAACAAGCAAAAAGTAACTGCTAATCAGTAGTTATAAACGTGGTAGATACATAACATAGTGTAGACTTTTTGCAAATATTCATTGTGTGTATGGTTTTACTCTTTTTATAGGAGTAGTTTTGTTATAAAGATATAGATGTATAACCAATGTTTTAATTTCTGTTATGAACTAAATTTCTATATAGTAGTAAAATAACTAATAAAGGTAGTTTAAAAGACTTTCCGTTATTAACCACACTCCCTGCTTGACTGGATAACACCCAAAGAACAGCACAGAGAAGACCTGCCACTGATACCTGACTATCATCTATAACCAGATGCAAGGACCATGGAGAAAAATCCCAATCTGGAAACGATAACCAAGACTGGAAGAAAACCACAGCCTCAAACGCGCATGCTCTAAAAAGGCGGAACCAAGGAGGAGCCATGCAAAACAGTTCTTGGAACATGCAAAATAGTTTTGAGAAAAGTTTGAATATGCATGAATGCTTATGAATAGGCATGAGGCTAAGAGTATTTAAGACGACTCTCTCAATGGTAGGTGTGCTTCTTGGCTTAGGGCCAAGCACCCAGCGCTGTTTCTTTGCTTTATTGTTGTTGTCCCCTATTGTCCTTTATTAAACTTTTAAATTTTAACAGGAGAGTGAACTTCGGTTTTCACATAAAGTTGCTGAAATCTCCCCAACTCCCCTGTTGAAGGAGGAATGCAAATGACAGCAAAGCTCTCCTTCAAGAAGGCGCCCGCGTGTGGCTAAACAGAGGGGAAATGGCGGACAAGCCCCACGGGGCTCACCCTTCCCCTGGAGCACAAACCGGGAGGGCAGGAGCTTGTGAAGCAGCTCTGGCGACGGATAGGAGTCACTGGCAGTGTCTGGGAGCTGCGGCCCCTCGGTGTGAGCCGCCCCACGTCCTGGGCCCCCAGGGCGGTGTGAGCATGTGGGGTCAGTGCTGCTGCCCCTGCCATGTGCGGGACTGCAGCGCTGCTGCCGAGCCGTTCTGGAGCCGTTGGGGCCTTGCCGGGGACAGAAACGGTCTCCCCAAACGGTCTCTGGCCCCACGCTGCCCACAGGCCTTGTGAAATTCCCCTGAAACCCTTTGGATTGGGAAACGCAGCTTCTCGGGTTATTGCTGCTGTTGCCACTCGACACCTGCCCAAAGCAAGCAGAGAGAAGCAAGAGAAAGGTGTGCCTGGCACTGCCCCAGCTCTGCCGCACAAGGGAAAGGTGGGAGAGCGCCGCCTCAGGGCCTTGGAGAGCGCAATAAATTCATTTCAGGTGGTGGTGCTTTATGAAAATGTGCCCTGTCTGTTTCTTCTAAACACATCTTCAAATAAACTGGTTGACAGTGCAAGAAATGAATTTCATTTCTTAATTAGTTTCCTACAAAAGTGTCTTACATCATTTGGGTATTGGAAAAAATTCCGTCAAGTATTTCACTTTCGAAACAGGGGAGATTTATATATTTAAAGATTCTAACACCTTTGAAAATGACAGCTTGCAAGCACTGAACCAAAACAAAGGTTTAATTGAGCTAAGTAGTATGGAAATTACAAAGGACAAGACTTATAGAAGATATGATAGCACATTTAGTTAGCATTACATTTGCTGCTTTAATAGGTCTAAGTTCTACATCCTATTTATGAACAATTTTGCTAATATTCTTGTATTCTATATTTAAAAGGAAAACTTTTTAAACATCTAAAATACAATCTGGTTTTGCAAACTTAAAAATACATAGTCTAAGAATGTATACTTCTCTATTCCCTGGCTGCAGCCCTCTCCACATTTAGTTAATATTACATTTGTTGCTTTAATAGGTCTGACTTCTACATCCTATTTATGAACAATTTTACTAATACTTTTACACTCTATACCTAAAATGAAAATGTTTTAAACATCTAAAATACAATCTAGTTTTGGAAAGGTAAAATATACAGTCTAAGAATCAATACTACTTTATTCCCTAGATGTAGCCCTGTGCATATTTAGTAAACATTACATTTGTTGCTTTAATAGGAAGCTCTGCTTCCTACTTAAAAACAATTTTACTAACATTCTTATATTCTATACTTATATGAAAATTTCTTTAACTTCTAAAATACAATCTGCTTTTGGGAAGATAAAAACATACAGTCTAAGAATGAATACTATTGTATTCCCTGGGTGCAACCCAATCCAAAAGTCTTTTGTGGGAAGGGCTTGGCAGATGCATTGATTGGCCCTTTCATCCCCTCCTCCTCTAAGTTCGGCATGTCCTTCCACTCAAGACACAGATCTGGAGACTTGATTTGATCCAGCGTGTCACCGTAGTCTGCTGTGCCATGCATCCTCCTCCTCCTCCTCCTCTTCCTTCTGGGCTCTGCTGGAGGCTCTTCACCGGCTGAGGTCTCGTAGTCGCAGTTGCCGTGCCTGGGCAGCCAGTAGAAGGCAAAGAGCACGAGGAGCATCTCCGCAGAGGCCCAGAACCACCAGTGCTGGCAGGCCGAGAGCAGCAGGCTGCCCTGGGTGGCTCCGGGCGGCTCCTGGCTCCTCTGCTCCATCTCCCGCAGCCAGGCCATCTCCTGGCTGCGCTGCTCCTCGTGCTGCCGCAGGAGCTCTGCGGTCACCTGCACGGTGGGCTGCTCGTCTGCCCACAGCGTGACCGGGAGGATGCCCGCCACAATCAGGAGCTGGGTGAAGGTTCCAGCCATGGTCTGGAGGAGGAGGGACAGAAGGGGCTCAGTAGGGCTGGGTGGAAGATGGCTCCTGAGGTAGTGGGGCAATGGGAATGGGTGGGAGAGGGAGCTCAGGGGGAAGGTCAGTGAGCACTGCAGGAAAGAGGCCACATCGCTGCAGCCCCAGGGTGGCACCTGCTCTGCCCAAGGTGGGCCCGTGGCCCCTGTACCCTGCCCCAGCCCCCAAACCCCTCCATGGCAGCCAGTTCTTAGCCCCAGCCCTCATCCAGCAGAGCCTTCCTCCCGCCTGCTGCACTCACCGCTGCCTCGAGACGCACTGAGGTGTCAACGCTACCGGCCCGGTGTCCCTGGGGCGCCTGGTGACAGCGTTCCATGGCTTGCCCTCCGCGATGTCACAGGCGATGGAGCCCAAGGGCCAAAGCTGGCCATGGCTGTTGGCCCTGGCCCCCAGCCCCCGCAGCAGGCAAGGCAGGGCACAGGAGATCAGCCATCCCCACCCCCTGAGAGTCTTGGGAGCACCTTTTAGTGCTCATGCTACTGCTGCCTCTAACAACTCGCAAGATGCAGGATGAAATCCCAAGAAAATTCCAGAACATACAGCAGAACTTTGTGTGCAAAAAACCACTTCATATTTCAGTAGTTCTACTTCTTCTGTATGTTTTAAAACCATATATATATATAAATATAAGGAATATATATTTTATAAATATATAACTATATATATATTCCTAATCAAGCAGTTATTAGCATGCAGCTCTTTCATTAAACAAGCCTTTTTTATTTTTAAAGCTTTTTTCTCCACGTTCTTTCACTTGCATACAACAATGATTATAAAAAGGGAACCATAACTATTTCTTAGTGAGCAACAGAGTACTGTAAGAAAAAATAAAATGTAATAGAAGTCACAAAAACAGATTAATATTCAGTGGTTAAATAGTGAGCATATATGCTTGGAAAAAGAAGCATAAAAAGACATATCACAAATACCACTTTTAACAGTGTGGCACAAGGTTTATAACATTTATACTTTGTAACACTCGTGTTCGATTATCTTTGTTTATGTTAATTTTTTGTCAGATATTTTAGTATTAAGGAAATATTTTAACAAGACTTTTAGAGCTTGATTACAGATGAAGATGGCTAAATTCACAACTGAATTTCAATGAGGACCAATTTCATTAACTGATAAGTGTACCCAAATAAAGAATGAGATTTTAACATGCATTAAATTGATTACAATGTACTATTCGGAAACAGCTTTTGAAACAACCACCTAAGGCATAGAAAATTGGGATTCAAAGTGGTGAATACAATTGTAATTGTGGGGTTTTTTCTAATATCAGTTCACAGAAACAATATGAGTTATTGTAGTTTCTGAAACATTGTATAAAGAAGGATCTTTATACATTCCTCTTCTGAGGTCTCTCTCCTTATAAAAGGCAAAGAGAACAAAATACCAGAAATTATCTCAAGAGAGTAGTATTTTTTGCTCCATCCCAGTGGAACAAGTCTTCTGTAGCAGATCTGGAGATTGAGGGACTGCAGATTTCTTTTCATGGTTCCATTCCTCTGAATTTAGGTTTTCTAAGTCACTGGGGGCTTTTTATAATCTTGTTGCAGTTTTGTTCCTAAAAAATCCAAAACCAAACAAAACCTAAAAAGAAAACCAAGCCAAAACACTGATCTCAGTTTTACTAATGCTTTCTCAATGCTTTCTCTCTTACCTAGTACATGATTCACATCCAGTTCTAACGTCCCAAGCGCCTAAACTCATTATACTCATAATTCCAACCATTCTAAAATCCAAACTCTGTTTTAACAACCATGATAGACAATGAAATTATAAACAGTCTCAAAATCATATGATTCTGCAGAAACTTTTAATTTTGTAACTCTCTCAGAGCATGCTAAAGGTCACATGTGCTGCCCAAAGATTTAAATTTTTACCATTATTTTCTCTCTGATTTTCAGATACTTGCAAAAAACCCACACCTACTTCTTTTCCTTATTCTAGTCAGGTGACTGACAGTCCCTTCATAATTCTACTCACAACCTCTTTGCTGTTAAAGATATGTAGACCTTTAGGGGAAACTCAGGTGTTTCTTTAAGTCACACATATTTAACTCAGTCTTTTCTCATAAATTATTCCCTTATTCTCCAAGTAACTTGTCATGCAGTTTTCTAAACTCACTCCAATTTCCCTAATAAGCATCAATCTTGAATTGCTGATAGATAAGGAGAAACACAATTTTGTGGGAAATGTAGAACTGGCTGCCATGCCCATATCGGCGTAAGATAACTAGCAAGGGTAACAGTGTCTGTGAAAATGGGATGAAATAGGCAAATAATCCACCTGATAAATCTGGGCCCTCACTGTTAAGGCAAACTGGCCTATTACAGGAATAAAATCCTGAGCATTGTATATAGTAAGTAAAAGCTCAGGTCAAGTCAATAATTTAGTTTGTAAGTGCTCAAAATTTCAAAGAGAGCTTCTCATCTAAAATGTAAGCTAGAAACTGTAGCAATTTATTTCTTCTCATACAAATCTATGATTTTAGAACTGAAGGGAATACCACAGATCTCACAGTAGGAAACAGCTGCAGTTTTACAAAGAGAACATAAAAGTGAGATGAAGGACTGAGTTTTCGTCATATATCTGTACCGTTCAGAGCACAGATACTACAATTAACAAAAATGTGTGAGATTTTATTCAGATAGTGAAAAGTAAAAAATACTGAACTCTTATCTTCAGATACAATTATGTGGTCTATGTGAAGCCTGGAGTTAGGTATGGAAATTCTTCCTCATGGAGCTACAACTGAAGCAAGTATTACAATTCGTACTAAAATGCAAGCAGTTATACTGCCATTTAAGAAAAAGGGAGAAAGAATAAAAGAGAAAGACTGTATTTTAAATTGCTTCTAATTTTTTAAGTGAAAAGAACTCAAAAATGTATTGTAGGAACAATCTTATCATAGCAAATTTATTAATAAAATTAACCCTAAGAAGAAAAGGCCTTAAATACAGCCACCTACTTCGTACCCCAGGATTTCTTTTATACACGTAAAGTTTCTCAGAAATTCTTCAGAGCACCCCATGTTCAATTGCACCCAAGTCTGTTTCAGAAGTGATGATATGCAGCCTGTTAGAATCCTGCCAAGGTAGGAGGCCTTAGGATTCAACATTGCCTTTATTGTATCCATGTGCTCTCCTAAGTACAATCGTCTTTGGGATCTATTTTCCTTTTATTGGTGGATTTGCCTCTAATAACCTCAAATAAACTATGCCTTCTGGAGGTACTGCTCCTTATAAAGAGCTCTTATAAAGAGAGTTTTGCCTTCTTTTATTATTTTTTGTATACTCTTGCTAATTAAGTTACATCACATCCTATCACATTAGGAAATCAAGCTGGCAAAACAATGAAATAGAGGTTCACTGAGCATCTTCATAAAGAAAACTCATTCGCAGGCTCAGGAGAATGATTGTATTCCCTTCTGCCATTTCAGTGTGGTGACTGCCTGAGAGCCATTTATAGCCCATTAACAAGGGCCAGTGTCTCAGCTGGGGTGAACAGAATGAAGCTATATCATATTATAGCTGCTAAGCATCTGCCACTGAATGTTACAGTCAGTTATTTCCAAATGGTAAATTAAGTACGGAATTTTGCCTTTTTTCATCTCTGATCATGCATTTAAGAGCAAACAGTCTCAAATGTTTTGAAATTAGGCATCATCTTTTTTTTAAAAGTGACTAATCCCTGATCTGCATTAAGGGATTCAAAATGCAAATGAAAAATTATACTACGACTGATTAAACTAATCCAGCTCCTCCAGAGGCATGCATTTCAAACTATATAGTTGTTGCTAATAATCAGAGCAAATGCTAATGTGATCAGGCACAAAAGTGATACAATCAGAGCATCCTGGTACACAGCTACTTTGTTCCCTCTAAGATTTCATCCTCCTCTTGCAAAAAACTTGGAATGAGAATGACCCACTTTCAAACAAGAGGAGACATCTCAATGCCAGTTTATAATAGATCAGTTATTCACTGACCTGACCTGGGCTGAGAAAGGTCTTTTCCTTGGCTAGAGAACTAGCTGTCAGAAGGATACATTTACACATTTAAGAAGTTTTACATATTTATATCCCTCTTGACTCCCCACTGAAGCTCATCTATTAATTTCTCCAAGTGTACATTGTGGCTAAACAGTTGATAACTGCAACTTTTATTTCAGATTTGGGGAAAATGGGATTACAGCCTTCAGAAGGGTTTGGGATCATATGCTGTACTGTAGCCAAAAAAATTGTTACATTTGGGGGGGCAGCTGGAATCATGAAGGACCTTTCTACTATTTCTCTCTCTGCCCTTTTTACTACCTGCTGATCATCTCTGAAAAGTACTGCTTCACATAACCATTTTGAAAACTATAAGAAAGCTCATGTGATTCAGCTGAATCAAATCAAGAACAATATGCAGAATTTTAGTAAATATGCAGGATTTTTCCTGGGCAATAGCCATTTTGTAGAATGCTTTGAAGTAATTTTGAATGCAAGTTACTAATGTCCACAAGATTGCATGTTACCTTTTCTTTTTTACTTCCCTGTAGCGCTTTAAACAGTCACAATCCCTTTTTTTTTTTTTTTTCCCCAGAATTCACTGACTGGTACATTTTTTTCTGTTAAAAATTTTAATTTCACTGACTCTTACACTGAAGTTGGAACAGCTGAAGTTACAATGACATAAAATTGAAGTCTAAATTTTCTGCAAATTTCCTTAAGCTTCGAGATCATGTCTATGAGGTTATGCCCAGCTCTGTGAGGGAATAATTTCTTATAATATTAGCAAAATTAGCAAAGATCAGGAGACAGGGGACAATGATCTTTTATGAAGATGTGAAACATGAAAATTAGCAACTGCAACACTATCAACAAATAAAGAAACACATCCCACACAAATTTTGTGAAGTTTCACTTTTAGTACTTGTTGAAATGAACAGAGCTTATGAGTTTTGTCAGTCTCATCTCAAGAAAAGACCAATCTACCTGGATTTACATTTGTTTCTTTTGATTTTGAGTATTTTTCATGGCCTTTCTTTGTTAGCACAGACCAAGTGCATTTCAGGAAGTAAAAGAATTGTATGTTTCCTTTTTTTTTTTTTTGGCAAGCTAACTATCTTGGATCACAAGGTAAAATAAGGACTCTAAACAAGAACAAATATTTACCAGTTACATCACCTGTGTGTGTTCTGCCCACTCATCATTTCAGGACAATTTAAGCAAAAGCTTAAGCTGTTTCTCTTCCCTGACAACTGATTTCCTTGAACTTGTACACTGGCTTGACGTGATTCCTGTTTTGCCCCAACACAATCCCGATTCTGAAATTCCTACAGCTTCAATAGACAGAAGCACACTTCCACTTTGTCCTCTCCCATGACAAAAAAAAACCCCTACAAGTTTGTATATGAGACCAACAATTTAACATTCCCTCAATGACACAGGTTGTGGGACTGAGTTTAGCTATTTAGTGATCATATTATGCAATTCCTGGACTAATTGAAGTTTCTGAGTATTTAGTAATCTATCAAATCCATAGATTTCTTCCTCCTGAACTTGTCCAATCCTATGCTCTACGTGATCTATGAAACCATGTAGAGCATAAACAGTAAATTCTAGAGATTTACTGCCTATGCTATAAAAAGTCATCCCCTTTGGCTCAGAATGCTTTATTTTGGGCATCCCAATTATCACTGACCATCTAATTCGTACCCATCTTCTTCATTTGTTCTCATCTTTTCAGATCTCTATTACATCATCCCATAGCACTTTTCTTTATAGCTTGAAGGTTCATTTCAAGATGACAAATCACTTTTTAATCTATAAAAATTCTGCCTTGCCAGTTCAATTCAGAAAAATAGAAAAGGGGGTGGGAGAGGGGAAAATGGATTTATAGCTACTTTTCCACAGAACAAAATTTGGCTTTTGCATTTCTTGCTATTGACATTCTGCTTTGTCAAGGATGAGAAGGGGAAAATGGAATATCAATGCAGTTCTGTATGCAGACCTACTCATCATTCTAAGTAAGTACATCTAATTTATTATCATTTTTTAGTCAGTCAATAATTGCTACAAAATGGAAGGAGTACTTACCATACAGCAGCATTTAGCGCAGGCAAGGACAAAAAGTTCCTGTGAAATAACTAGCACAAAGGTACTTTTAGGTGGCTATTGTGCTAAAATATGCTTAATATTGGCTGACATTAGCACAAAAACAACCACGTCTGGTTCTACAAAGGATTTTGTATTGCAGCTCCTCTAAATTACCTGGAGCACTGCATCCAGCTCCTGAGTCCTCAGCACAAGGAAGTCATGGGCCATGGAACTGGTCCAGAACAGGGTCAAAAAAAAAGTTTAGAGGGATGGAACACCTCTCCTATGGGGGAGAGGTGAGAAAATTGGGGCCTGGAGAACAGTAGGCTCCATGGAAATTTTCTCATGGTCTTGCAGGACTTGAAGGGGACCTATAAGAACGATGGGGACAGACAATGCCTGTTGCAATAGGACAAGGGGCAATTGTTGTAAACTAAAGGAGGGTAAATTCAGACTAAATGTAACAAAGATTTTTTTTTAATGATGAGGCTTGTAAAACACTGGCACATGTTGCCCAGAGAGGTGGTAGATGTCCCGTCCCTTGAAACATTCAAGGTCAGGCTGGATTGAGCTCTGAGCAACCTGGTCTATTTGAAGATGTCCCAACTCCTTGCAGAAGGGTTGGACTGGATGAGCTGTAAAGGTCACTTCCAACCCTAAACCATTCCATGATTCTATATAACTTGACGAGTGCATAGGGGGCACATGAGACTCAACATATTATTTCTAGAAGAAGAGGTAGCAACAAGAAATACATCCCAGCCATCTGAATCTGGTTGCAATAACACAGAGTGCTAGTAGAGAATACTTATTTAGTGTTTTTCCAGGCTTCCTTAACAACTGAAGGAGAAAACCAGCAACCTAAGTGAGATTTATCCCATCCCAAGATAAAATGCCTGAAACATGGAACTACTGATTGTAAAGACAGCTTAGAGAACAAGCTTGGCTGCAGACATCGACATTGTAGATACCTGAAGCAGATTATATGAATTACAGCCTTTTACATCAGGTTTTCTATTATAATAGAAAAAGTACCACCTATAAAACTCTTACTCAGTTAATCTTCATAAAATGTCTCAAACTCTCTAACAAGGCATCTCAGTGAAGCTATCACTCTGTATAACCTAAGTCTGTAACAGCCTCTCTAACCTGCTTTCAGTTGTGTTGCTGTTATTTGTGTACAAGTCACAGAGCTAAGTTGAGTAGTAGGTTTTGCTGTGAAAACACCAAATCCTTGATACCTTGAGTCTCATTCTTTTTTTTTTTTTTTGCCTTACTTATGAAAACGACAGGAAGACTTTGAGACTTGGAGAAATTTATTTTCCTTTCAAAAGCATTACTTACAAAAGGTGCTTTATAAATGCTGATATTGTAAAAGCTATAATAAAATTGTTTTCTTCTTCTATAATTTTTAAAACTCTACCATCTAATTCTGTTCTCTCCTGTTATCCACAGATTTTACAGAGTCCAATGAGTTTCTCTGATACCGTTCCCACTGGCAGCCTAATGAACCATTTCTGCTAATAATACACATGAATTGGATGTGAGCCTTCCATCTCATGCTGAGATTTTTTTGCAGCAGTTTGAAATCTTCTTTATTCTAGTCAAAATAGACCTTGTTTTTCTTTTTCTGCTAATTGCAGTTGCTATCATAGATACTAGTTTAGAGATTTTTTATTCTGCTCAAGTAAGTTGATATACTATTCCTTCAAGATATTTTAAATAGTTTGAATTGTCCTTTTTGTTTGACCTACAGAAATTTACAGTGCATGCTTTGATTTTTACCCTTAATCTTCAGTTCTTTTGTAAAGGCTTATCAGAAGCTGAGAACTGTAGAACCAAGTGTCTTATACAGTGAGCACATTCAGCATGGCAAGCTGTCAATTATTCTCTGATTTTGTATAAAGGGCTCTGGTTAAACCATTTTTTCTGAACGTAGTCAAGTCTCTTCATGTGCGCAGAGTGCGATTACAGAGGTTGGTGTCCAGCACTGCTGCCTGCTCACCTGGAGCCATCCACAAAGATCCAGAAATAGGCCGGCTTAGAAGGGATGGCAGACTGAAGTGGCTGGAAATTCACTGCTGTACCACATGGTGGAGAGCACCCAGCAGTGCAAGAATTAAGAAAATTCAGAGATACTTTCTCCCATTCAGCCATCACTCCAGAGAACACAGGTACCCTGTTTTGAAGAGTGTATTCTTGATTAGGTGTGCTGTTATTCTTCAAGTGTCTCTCCCCTTCTGACAATACCTATTAAAGCATTTTCACTGTTTTTCTTGTATGTTTTGCCATACTTCAACAATCTCAAAACATCACTAATGAAAGGACACAAAATAATGTAAGAGAGACCTTGCAAGGGTAAAGATGTTGCATTATTTTTTTATTAGTGCATTATGAGCACTGAAACATGACAGGAAATTATGGGTACAAAAAAAGGTATTAGTAACATTTTTCTATGCTAAATGCTTCAGGGAGGACTTGGGGACAAAGGAGATACAGAAGTAGCAAGTGCAGACTGAGTTTTCAACTGGCCTGAGATAACCTGAAGGGAACCAATTCAAGTGCTGGTAGCTACTCCCTCAAACAGGTTTTTGAAGGCATCCTAAGATAGATGTGTTAAAACTACAAGTCGTAAGGCTGTCCTAACTCTCTACGTGCCAAACCTACATAAAATTGTCACCCTGCTCAGGAAATACAGGCACTACTTTCTTGTAGGTTTATGAGAGTGGACAACATTTTAAAACTTAAATTTTCTCTAAAATGAAAGCAGAACTCAGCTGGTACGGAAAGCAAAAGACCCCAAACCACCCTGTTCTAAACATGGTTGTTTAGAATGCATAAACATAACTCATTTTTTTAGAATGTGTAAGAAAAAATGGATCTCAGTTTCCTTCATTTCACAAAAGGAGTTATAATGGCTTTCTTCATAATAAGTAGAAGCATGTTACTATTGTCTTATCATCATTGTACAATCTCAGGTTATTGCCTCAGTTTTGGGGGCTTTTTGTTCTTAAACAGTGTTTCAGTCTGCAAAAATTTCATGCATGCAATGACATGCAATAAGCATTTTGTTCAAACAGCCTTTTTCAACTAGTCTTACTTCTATTTATGTTTAAAATTCAAATATCTACTAAAAATGAATTTAGAGAAATAAACTCACTTTAGTAGCATTACTATTTGATTGTTAGTGTTGCTGCTATATATATTTAGTTTTAAAATTCACACTAAATGTACTGTTTATTGCCTTTTAATAACTACATGGTATGTCCTTAAAGCAAGAAGGGAGGCCAGGAAAACACAAGAATTCACATCAAACTGTGAAAAATATTTTTCTAGCTACTGCAGCTCGGCAGTCTCCACAGGCAGTTCTAATAGCTTGGAAATTGCCCTGGGGTCTATTGTTAAATTCTGTTGTTGATGAGCTTTTGTATTGCTTCAATCTAAAGCAGCTTTTTACTTCGATTAGTCACTTTTCTTTCCTCAACAGAATTATTACAGCTAAAATGAACAAAAGGTGATTTTTCCAGTAATTATATCAGAGTTTTCTGCTCCTTAAATTATAGCTGAGCTGTCTTCTCCAGGTGTGTGTGAAAGCAGGAACAGAAACAAACAAACAAAATTTACTTCACTTGAAGAGATAATGCAATGTGCTTTGCTATGACCTACCTGCAAATATGGCAGCAAGACTCCAGTTTATACAGCCACTTTTGATTCTGTTAAAAACTGATAGTATTAAAGGCACCATGCATGCACTAAGTAATCTACTTTTCCCCACAATTTCTGAGATCTATTCCTGACACCCCAAAACACTGAGTCACTGAGCCCTCCTAAAGGCTGGCCAAGTCAGTAGAAAATATATTTAAAGATTATCAAATGATATTCGGAGAAAACAGTTCTAGGATTCTGCTACTATACATATAAAAATACAGGGTTTTCTTTCGAATTGTAATGGCTCCCAGAACGTTAGTACTTAGACACTGGGAGAGCTGGTCCTTTTTTACCCCAGCAGGTTCTGTAAGTACTTGGGTGCAGAAAAGTAGGAAAATGTTACTGAAAATTCTGTATTATAGAAGTTAAAGTGCATGGTTATGGTTATTTTAAAATAATTGATAGTAATCTGACTTTACTACCTTGCATTTTGCCTTTTTTGAAGGTTATCTCTTTGTCTTTCAGCTACAGTTTAGATCCTTTCAGCAACTATAGAGATGATCAGATCTGGCAAGCACTTGAAACAACTTTTATGAAAGACACAGGATGTACTTTGAGGTTTCAGTCTGTTTTCTGATAAAAGTACTAAAATGAATTACAGCATGTAATTATTCATGAAGGCTATCACAGCAATACTAAATGACTACTCTCACTAGTGCAAGTGTGCTACAACCAAAATGTACTTTTCTCTCATTTTTGCATGTGGCACAATACAACTAAAGATAATTGGCACCACTGTAAAATCAGACAAATGCACAGTGGATCACAATCAGTATAAAGAACATAAGAAAAGTACTGAGTTTTATTTTTTTACCCACCTCCCAGATGTTAAAACTGCCAGGAAATCTATATGCATCTACTGAAAGTGGAGGGGCAGAGCAGCTAGTCTGCATGGCAGGAGCACTGCCTCAAAATTCAGAACTAATTGAAATTAATGGAGTTGAGTAAGAAATTTGACCACTGTAATTATATGAAACTCCAAATCAAATTCCATATCAATGTCGCATATAATTCCACCGTTTAATGACACTAAGAGGTTTGAAGTGTTACATTACTGGTCATACTTCATGTAGAGTATTTTTCTTAAACTGTGTTAATTACGTAGGATCAAAATTATATAGCACAAGCTGCTTAAATACAGAAATTGTTTAATCAAAGTGAAATTCACTGCTGATAGCTCAAAATTCAGTTATTGCTTCCAGATGCCTGTATTTGCACGGTTTCCTTTACATTAGGAATCCCTGGATTACCAGCAGAGCCCCATCAGCTGCACAGACAGTGATAGCCATGCTCTGTGTAGCTACCAAGAGAGTTCACAGGAGGACCAGGTTTAGCAAAGGCTCTCTAGGGTTTCTCATTTATTTGCAGGACATTTGTTCAACCAAACTGGCACACACAGACCTGCAAAGCCTCCAACTACACTCCCTTCATGCAGCTGTGCAGCCTTTAAACTCCATGCAAACAGAACCATTATTACATTTCTTCTCCTGACTTTTGCTTATCCTCCCTCAGGGCTGCTCAGGCCCTTTTCAAGTTCTGAGCCTGAGCAGACAGCTGAAAGAGGATCAGAGATGCCCCTTCCACTGAAAAGCTCAAATCTTCTCCTGACATTTAGTACTTGAGCCCAAAACACAGCCTCTCCCAGTGGGGTTGGCTGGCAAACACCGCAGAGTGCAGGCAGCTCCAGGAAACAGCCAGTGGCTGATTTGCTCACTTAGCAGCACCACTGCCAGCCTGCTACAGACACCCTCAGTGCAAATTTGTCTTGCTGGATACTGAGCAGCAGGTGGTGTGCAAGGAATAGAGATTTTTACTTTCTTTTTGATTAAAGTTTTAATCTTTTCTAATTTTCTCTCTGAACTATAATAAGGCTGTGGAGACAGTCTTTTGAGGTGTCCAATGTACCTTTGAAATCTCAAAAGCCAGACGCATTGTTTTAATGCATTTCTGTTAAACTTTGTAGGGAGGGGGCTTTTGTTTTGGTTAGGTTTTTCCTCCTCATACGACTAATCTGAGATTTATCCTACATTTAACTAACTTAATTATTAACTTTATCAATCCACTAGCAGGAAGAGAAAGTCCAATTTCAACAAAATGAACAGTCCTCATTTAAAAACCACGGCCCCAAAGATGTGAATATAAGTGCTCCTGCTGCCTATATATAGACTGAAGAGACCAGACTGCACAGAGATTATATACAAAATATTACTGACAGGACTTGCCATTTATGGGCTTGAGTCCCACTGACACAAAGAGATGGATTTCTCTACCAATTTATGTACCAACAGCCAGACCAGCTCTCTGCCTTAGTTTACATATGTCTAGAATCTGACAAATAGCACAGACCAGATTTATTTAACTTCAATCCCAAATATCCAGAATTCTGAGTTCTTTGCTTTCCCATGGATGATCATTCTCCACATTTAAGATTTGAAGCAATTCCTGCTCGCAGAGATTCTCCACAGCTAAATCTGAGGCAATGTCTCACAACAAAAGACTGACACAACCACTCTGAACATCCAAGCCTCTCCCACTGTTCACAGGGTGATTTTGTTTTCCTCTGCTTACAATAAAAATTAACAACTTCATTTATTCCACATTCCCAGTAATAAAAAGCTGGCTAGCCACAAGCCATTCAAAAGACCTGTTCCCATTAATTTTTAAGGCAGGTTTATTGCCTTATCCCTGATTCCCCCAAGATCCCAGATATGTAAAAGTCAGCTACTGTTTGAGCACTATTTGTAATCAGTATTGTATTGCAAATACAAAGGGGCTGGAAGAGTGTGAAGCTTTTTCTTTTACAAATAAACACTCATTCCTTTATGAGTTAGAGTCTCTCATTCACTAACCTCACTTGACCAGAATAATTGGCATAAAAATAACACATCTCTGTGTTTAACTCCATTTGAATAAACGTGAGCAATGTCAGTGTTAATTAAGTGTAGATCAAGAGCTATCGTTCCACTATTCAAAATGTAAATTCCCGCCAAAAGAGCTGTAAATAAGCACTTACTGCTTTACAGTGCACAAAACCGTAATTGGGCAAACCCTGAGAAGCCAGAGCCAATGTCAAAGAGCTTTTAATAAATCAGACGGGCTGAAGGTGGAAATAGATTTGTAGATTCAGATGCTCATTTTTTCCTTATTAATAGTCCTTCCTTGGCAAATTAATTTCAGACAGGCATCTAACGCAGCCCCAAAATCCTGTCTTGATTCTACTTTTTCACGAGTGTCCAGGTTTTCAAAATTGTTCACACCTATGTTCAAGTTTATACAACTGGAATGGATTGACAGGAAAAACCCTCAGTTCCAACTTTAACATTTAAATGAAGCTAAACTTTCACAACTCATCAGCTGCCATTGTGATAGTCAATGCCGGTTTTTAAGAGTTCAAAATACGATTTTTCTGAGGGGATTTTTTTTGGAAAAAAAAAAAAGAAGTCTAGTCTATTCTCAGCCCTGTATCCTGCCCAAGTGCTAGAAGCTTCCAAACAGACTGAAATGGTCTCGCTTTTTGCTCTTGCAAGTTGTTACACTAAAATCTACAGGGCTCTCTACAACCTTAAGCAGATAAATCTCTGCCATATAAAAGTAGAAAACAGAGCAATAGGATATGAATGACATTTTCTAGCTGTTCCCCCAGTATAACTATCTAAATTCATCCCAAGTTTGTGGGAGATACACAGTGACTGAATCCCAGTGCAGAAATTATGTGCAACGGCTCGCGGAATGTTTCTCTTCAATGCAAAGAAGGATAATATCCAGACAGACAGACAAGACCCTGGATTTTAATCTTATTGTACATGAATGAGAAAAGGAAATTATTCCAGGTTGAATACCGGTTTCTAATTAGAAACATAGCTGTTGTATGAATAATATTTAATATTTAAACATAAAATCTTCTTTTTTTTTCTTCATAAAATAGTTATAAACCTTAAACTATGTTAAGCATCCTTCTGAGCATCTGCAACTTTTTTTCATTTTTTAGTTTCACTGACTTCAAAGTGCTTCCCTGCTGCATTTGGTCTGTTCCCACTTGGTTTGAGATTTTGAGCTGAAGATTCCATGAGACTTATTTTGGTGTTTGCAATCAAATTGCATTTAAGGTACTTCAGCAGAAAATATTATGTAAATTACTGTGGCATTTAACAGAGTCATAGTAATTGTGCAGTCATTGGTACGGAATTATGCCGTGCATGATCAGAGAGTCTCCTCTCACCAAACCCCCAGACCCTGCTCCTTTCCCTGAGATGGATATTTTTCAGCCACTGGGTGCTGCTCTTGTCAGAAGAAACAGAACAGAAGCATGGAAAAGGAAACTCAGTGATCATTTCATCACATGAATGTGTAGTTCCACTATTCTCTACCGAATCCGTTTTCTCCTTTGTAAAACAGCTTTTTAAAAAGCTTTACCCCAGGTTCAGCACAGAGGTTGTTTCCACTGTTTTTTTTTAGTCTGGGCTACGACAGATCTTCCGTGAGATGCTAAGAATGATGCCAGGAAACCTGATTGTGCTCTAACACTTTCTTGCTTTCTTACATTGCAGTATGTAAAACTAGGCTGAATATCTTTATATTGACTTTACACATTTTAAAGGACTTGGCAATTTTGTATATTTTTACCCCAAAATTTGCTTGATCAGCATTTTCACAGATGATAAAACTTTATTAAAAAAAAAGTAGTGTAAAGTCATTTCTTATCTCCTACCATTTTCAATTGTTATGTAAATTCAATGGAAGTCTTGTAATGTCATTCCAGCTTTTTCATTTTCTCATCACAAAATCTTCACTACAAGAATTCAGTGTACATAAAAGGAATTGTTTCCTTGCTAAATCAGAAGACTTAAGGAATGTACAGGGAAATGACAGATTTAATAACTGGCAGAGAGCTTAGGTAATGCAGCATTTGGTTCTGGGATAAAACCACTATATAATGAAAAAAGAAACAGATAAATGTCTCTTATTGTCTTTCTGATATGGCCAAATAAAATAAATTCTCTTTTTTGAAGAAGAATCTTCACACACTTTTCCCACACAGAAGGTACAATATAAAGCCAGACAAGCTTTTTTTCCCTATATGCATTTATCAGCATTGATATCTCAAAAATCAAACTCCAAGCTTTTCACTGAGAAGAAAGTCACTTATCTCAGTAATCATTTCAGAGAAAGCATTTACCTCTCAATAAGCAAAAAATAAATATATTTTAATATAGTAAAACATGTGAAATAAACCCAAGACTCTGTCCTGGACCCAAAATACATTATTTCTCCTTTTTACGAACACAGACCTCTGTGGGATTTGTGAGACTTCTGTTTATACATAAAACTAAATTCTACCATTAGTTTTAAATTCCTGGTCCTAACTTAAATCTGAGACCCTAATGGGGCTGTATCAGTATAAACACATGTGTATATATACCTGCAGAGATCCCTAGAATAATGTGTACACTTGTAAATAGCCAGATCACACGTATTAGAAGAGACTTACCAGGTTTATGAACTAAGAAGTGAATTTGCGTTTCACAGCCTCTGCAGTGGAAATAAGTGTTCCTTGGAGGCTCTGACTGCATCTTGCTATGTATACATTTTGTGTGGAAAAACAAACCAAAAAGCACCATAAAAAGAGGAAATTCCTACTAATATTTTGTTAATAGCACTCTGAATCCAGACCATAATACAGAATTATCTGCAGCCTGTTCTAGCTCCTCTAAATCTATTCTTCATTCGTACAAAATGGAAGAACTTGTTTCTCGACTGAAGTAACACTGTATGGCAGGACTTAGCAATAGCTAGCAATAGCAATAGCTTAGCAATAGCAAGGGGACTGTTCCTGCCAAAAGGACTACAGCACAGAAAAGGACAAGATGAAATACAACACAGAGTTGAAGGAACTGGCCAAAAATCACTTTACAGCTTAGCAACCCAACTCTACTTGCCATGTATTATTTCAGTGGTTTTCCACTGGCTTTTGCATCACCTTGCATTTTCACAGGAGTTAAAAATCCAGATATTTTTTCTTATTATGTAGATATACTCACACTGTGATAATCTAGGATAACAGAGTTGGAAATACAGTAACTTTTTCCACTGCCACTCAGTGTAAAATAGTAGTATGGCTTGTTTGCTCCAGTAGAGTTTGTGCATGTCACCAGGGAAAACCTGAGTTTTGGGCTTAGGAATAGAAAATGTCAGATTGCAGCCAGCCAAGCATCAGGAGTAAGTACAAATAGCAGTAACAGGAGGAGCAGTAAATGAGGACACGGTGTAATTCACTGTGCAGGGAAACCACATTGAGTGTCCTTGTTACTCCACAGAAACAAAGGGAGGACACGGGACACAAATCCAGGACACAGGAAAGAGTTTTCAGATACACTGTTTCCAGATTTTTGTCTCATTTCAAGTTGCTAAAATGAATAAACATTTGGCAACGCCTGAACAGCTTTTTGATATACAACAGAAGTAAAACATGTCTCTCTAATTCACTTTTGATTGATGTTGCAGAGCCTATGGGAATAGGAACCATACAGCTGTGGTTGCAGACAGCTTTATTACTTTATTTATCCCTGTTCATTATGTTGAAGTGACAGAGAGAAAACAGGAAAGAGCTGTTTGGGATTCCTTTAAGTGTTTCCTTTCCTAACCTCTACATCCCCCCCTGCAAAGGACTCCTCAGAGGCGTCTGTCCTGATCTCATATCCATACAGTAATAAACCTGTTTAAGAGCATGGTAATAAAATAAATGAGCATGTCAAAGCTCGATTGGGAAAAAGCTTCATTCTTCTCCTGACTGCTTTACCAAAATACAGAACAATGTGGAGTTTGAGATTTAATCCCATCACCTCCTTGGGGCTTTTGTTTGTTTACTTTAAATACACCAGAACTCAAGAAGAATGGCCTCCTTTACATCTCTTATACTCTACCCTCAGGCCCCCGACCCATCTTATTTGAAGGAAGGTCATTCTACACTGAATCTTTGAAAGAACCATTTGCTGCTTCCAGGATCCTCTAGGTAAAATAATAAAAAATCACAGCTGAAAACCAGAGCTTTTGTCATGGCCTCATCCATTTTACTGACTTCATTAGTGCCCACAGTCAAAATAGTCTGTATTTCCCAGGCACCAGTTACTGTCACCAGAGCTTTAGGAGCTGTATTGAAATACATTATCTGATTTGATTTTAGGGATTTTTGTTGTTGATTTTGAGTGCAAGAACATGATGAAAAGAAAATGAAGCAACAATGAGCTGATTCAGTAACTAATCATGGGCTCTTCAAAGGCTCATTAACAAATAAGAAAGCCTAGAAACATCACCGGAAGTGATCTGCAATTGCTGATGGCAACTTGTAACTCAAGATTTTCACCTCACCTATCCACATTTTCACCTCACCTATCCACATTTTTCAACTTTTTCCTACGACAAGCACACACAAAAAAACATGGAATAGCACAAGCAGCAGAGACACAAAGAAGAGTTTTGGTTTTTTTTAACAGTGATAGCATTCATAGACATGAGTGAAGTCATTTCATCCAAATCTAGGCGGCTCAGATTATCAAATTAAATGCTACAAGCTATTATAAAGCCTTCCTAAATACCAATCCAACAAATTAATATTTGTACATCTAAGATCCATAAATCCTATGATTTCAGGATTTTCTTTACTCTCTGGTCTTTTGTTCAGATAATCAAAATTGTGAAAATTACAAGAACTAGGAAACATTTAGAGCATTAAGCATTCATTTTATACCCAGTAAATGCAGTATTAGTTCTTCAGTTGCACTGTGTCTGTAACAGTCCATGAAACATAAAAAAAGGTGGTTTTTTGTGCTTCATTGGCAAAAGAAAAGGTCAGGCAAAGAGGAAAAAAGGTGTTTTACACTTCTTTCTTGCAGAGTAGAAAAGTACACAAACAGAACACAATCTCATGATTATTACCCATAGGTAAATACGTATATGTATGTGTGTGTGTATATATAAATACATATATATACATATATAAAAGAGATGCTGAGCTTTGTTTAAGCAGCTGGTACCTCCGTAAATACCTTACTTGGGGTGGTGAGTTTGGGGGTGTGGACATGAGAATTGCCATGCCCTGCATATTATTACCAGATGAATTTATTATGACCACGTTATGTCAGCGAAAACAGTGCATTCCAAATGAATTAGGGCTGGCACAGATAACAAAATATTCCGTCAACCCCAAAGCTGTTCATTTCAGATGGGAAGGGCCAACTCTTCTGCACTTCGGAACGCTGTTTTTAACTCAAGTTAAATTATATACTTGGACTTTCTTGTGGAAATGATTTCTTCCCTTTAAACTACTTTGACCTCCGTAAAGTCCATGCACATCTCAGGAAGCTGTCTAGCTGGAGGCCGTAGTAAGAGCATCATTTGGAAAATGTAAAAAGGCAAGCAATTTAAAGAAGCTGTTTCTCCTCATCTCCCATCCTCTGTTGGAAAGATCCAATAAATTACAGCCTGAGATTAGTTTCATGTGAGGTGCCCCACTCACTGTTGCCAGTGGAATTGCTTGGTTACTTTTCTTAATCACACAAAGGAAATTCAAATCCCCCCAGACTTCCCTCAGCAGTCAGCCCAAACCACAGAAAAATCATTTACCTAACACACAGCTCATTACACTTTTGGAGATAACTTAAAGATCTATTTTTAAAACTACATAATGTTGAAAATACCACATTAAAACACTACTGGAGAATTTGATTTTAAAAAACAGATTTGCTTTGGTGTTAGGAATAGTCACACTAGATTGTGAGCTTCCCAATATTCCCAGATCTCTTGTCCTTGCTGTGCTGGCCAGGCCATATTGCATTGGAAGTCTGTGTGTGACTGTCTGGAAGGTGAAGCTCTGTTTAGTGGTAGGATGTATAGCACAATCCAGTTTGGGGTAATCGAACTGCACAGTGCTTCATTTTGAAGTCAGCCATCACAAAATAATGAGATATCATGGTCCATTCCATATCCTCAGATAGGCAAAGAGTAAACAGAGAATCACAGAATCATTAAGGTTGGAAAAGACCTCCAAGATCATCGAGTCCAGCTGGTAACCCAGCACCAATGTATTCACCACTAAACCAAATCTCCAAATGCTACATCCACATATCTTTTAGAAATTTCCAACGGTGGTGATTCAACCGCTCCCTTGCAGCCTGCCCCATTTATTAACGAAGGAGAGAGACTTGCTGTGTGATATGTCCAAAGTATCAGGCAGAAGCATACTCCAAGATAAATAAATCCTTGAGTATTTTTATTTCTATTTTTTTCCTGATGTTCCGTTATAGCTTAGAAATACAGTATCACTGAAAAAGCATTGAAACCACTTTATTGAGCATAAAAGAATGTGTTTCCTGCTGGATTTAACATCACAGCAGGCTAAGTATTGTAGTAAAGGACTAAAACATGTTTTCCCAGGATTATTTATGCAGATTGTCCCAGCCCAGCACAAGGAAATTCACACTCAGTGTAAGGTAGAACTAATGATCACCCTTCAAGTGCAGCTGGACTAACCTGCAGCTAGAGAAATTTCTGATTCCTGCAATGGCCAGCTGAAATCACTATCTACTACTCAAAATTTGCATCCTTCAGTAGCTGGAATGGTAGGTGGTACCAGAATCCAGGATTTGTAGAACAGAAAAAGGTGGCCTAGCTCTTTCTTCAATGCAGGTCCCGAATTAGACTCATAAAAGCAACCACCTGATAGAAATAGTCTCCTAAAACACATCATAAATACTTGCTGGCTTTAATTTGCATCAGGCTGCCATTTACATATTTCATACACTACTTGAACAGCTTTCTTTGGTCTTCTGGGAACACAAACCCAAGGGGTAAAAACAACAGAGCCCACAACAGAGCCATTCATTGGCAATATTCCTGAAACACATCAGAGAAATGAGAAAAAACATAACAGGTCCAGATTTTGCCTTGAAGTGTGTGCACAAAATTCCTACAAAGCCATTAAAAGTTAGATGCAAGCAAGCAGAAATAACTAAGAGAAATAATAATTAAGAATTCATGTTCCATTTTATATCACTGAACCATCATCTTAATTGGCAGAATCCCAGAGCTCCTACCCAGGGACCACCAATCACTCTGTCACTGGTGCAGTGTCCTCTCAGCTAGCGTCACTGCATAGGATTAAGCAAATTAAAAGAAACCAAAACAACAACACTACTTCAACCAGACTTTGCACATGTCCACAGGCATTCCGGAGAGTGATGGAAAAAATCTGGGACTGAGTTCCTTGTGTTTAGATACATCATATTACCAGGAGAGGCCTTCTGTGGCCCTAAAAATAGAGAGCCTGGAGTAGACTGTACTCATTTCATCTCCACCACCTTATCTGCCAGTTCCTGTGCCAGAAATTTCTATCTTCCTCCTCTATCCCAGTCTTGTCCTTCAGCAGGGAGCACTACAGCCCCAGTGTAGCAACACAAAATACAAGGCACAGAAAAGTCAGTGGTCTGTGCTCTGAAAATCATCCAGTCTATTCAGGTCATAGAAGAAGGCTGGACAATCTAAATAGTGTCAAGAGCTGGTCAGATGAAGAACATGGAGAGCAATTGGGTGGAGAAAGGATTCTAGATATATACACAATTTAAAACACAGCCCTTTGCCATTAGTTTTCACTTTTAAATGTTGGGGGGTGTTGGAGGGGGAGAAATGAGGGACAGCACACAAGCTACTACTTGTGTGAACCTGAAAGCTGTGAAGGACAAAACTGAATGCAAGTTTGTTTGCTGGACAAATGCCTGACTGGATTTTGTGGTTATTTGCAGAAAAAACCTGACACATCTGCATATGTGTATTTCACCACATTGCCTGATAAACAACTATTTCTTCAGTTCTGTGTTCAAAAAGAAGAATGACAGATGTACTCTGAAACTAAGATGTGGTCCCCACATGAAGAAAAAGGAGGGAAAGGATGAATCACAATCATGAAATAGGATCCTACAGTGACAGTCAAAGAGTTTTTACCTGTGTTCTTGAAAAGGAGAGGCATGAAAGCAATGAAACCATTAACAATTACTTCTACATACCCACGGCAAAGCCACTAGAAATGAAAAGTTAACAGGGAGGCACACAGAACTTGATTTAAAATGCAGTTCCAGGAAATAGACTTTTGTAAAAAAATAGCTTTTTAGAAATACTGAAGATAATAGGAACAGTAGGTGGATTCACAACATTATGTTCAATCATATTTCTGAAAAGCTTTAGATGAATTATAAAAAGTTATCTTAAACGCCAAAGCCCTTTCAAAGCAAAAAGAAGGAAAAAGTTAATTTTCAGGGAACTTCTCAAAATAGATCACTAACAATGGGTGAGAGTGTTAACATCTGAAGAATTTGTTAATGATCTGGATTTTTCTATTTTTCATTAAAAGTATTAAAAAGTCATTGATAAAGAAGTTAATTTCTTTAGCATCATTCCTAACTCTTCTATTTCAAAATTGCCTCTCTTGCTGGACACCACTTGGTAATAAAATTGAATATTCAACAGTATGTTGTACATGAGGAGAACTGGAGTTCAGCATCTAGATCTTAATAAACAATGGCAATATCCCATAATTTACATTTAACACCCACCAGTCAGTCACTTCTGGAAAAAACATGACAAGCACTACTGATTGTATCAATAAAAACAGCAGTTCCCAGCTTTCAATCATGTAAAACTGACATTTCTAAGTTTCATGCAGGAATTAAGGTAGCAAGGTCAGAATTGGAAAACACAATTTACTTATGGAAATAATGTGTTCCGCTCTAAAATACAAGAGTGAGCTAAAATTCAAAAGGACCAATACAGAGTTCTTTTTCATAAATAGCAGCAAAGCAATTGCATAAAATTTATTATCTTTTTATTGAAACATTTGACATCAAACATCAACTCAATGATTAAGAGATCTCAACTCAAAATTTGTTTCATCCCTTGTATTTTTGCCTACACTGATCTTTGTTTTTAGTTTTTCTTTCCATTCTTAGCATCTCCTGGTGTTTTTAAGCATCTCTGTTTATTCTCTTTACTCTCCACCCATTCCACGTGTTATTTCCTTCATCTTGTTTATCTTTCCCCCCCATTACAGATACATCCCCTGTGTGGTACCCAGTGCGGCAGCACTACTGCTGACCACAACAGAAATTATATTTTGGCCCAAGTATGTGACGCACATATCTCTTGTGGCAGATAAAGAAAAAATATAGTGCATATGTCTTAATACAGGCAGTCAAAATTAAAAAAAAAAAAATCCATATGGTTCTTTTACAGTAGAAAGGAAAATGTTATCTACATTTTAAGCAATATAAATTGAGGATAATTTAATCCCTTTTAGACCTTAACAACTTAGATTTCTAAAAGTCCAAAGTATATTCATGCATCTTTTGAAGAGGATTTTACTGTAAAGCATCTGGGTTTGACTATTAGACACATATAAGACTAGAATTCTGAGGATGACTCTTTTATCTCTGAGATCTTTACTATCTCTTGAGATTTCTCCCTTTGAAAGCTACACGCTTTGCCTTTATGGAGTACATCAGAAAAAATTGCAAATTCAGAAGCTCTTGCTCTCAAGCATTGTTTGACATGTACATTTATTTCAATTTTATATATTCTTAAAAAATGAATATATTAGAAGCTTTGATATTTTTCTTTCCTTCCTGATGGGACTGATCATGTCCTTGTCCGCAGCAGGGGGGCTGGAATTAGGTGATCCTTACAAGTCCCTTCCAACCCAAACCATCCTGTGATTAAGTAAACCAGACAAGAATACTTGATTTCATATGACATAGCAGCACAGATCTAGTATTTTTTCACATGCAAAACTAATATTTAGTGTGGTAATAGAGATCCTAAGTAAAATACTAAGATAAATAAGATGCTAAGGAAGTATCTTACCGTTTCACTTGTCTAAGTGAAATTTTATACCTAATGAAATCCTATGACCTGGTGAAATCCTGTTGCAGCTGTTTTCAAGCTGGACAAAGTGTTATTGAATAACAGATGAACACAGAAAATGCTGAAGTCTCAAAAGCTGTGATTTTCCCATAGGAGTAGCTGAGGTCGAATAAAAATTCTGAGTGTGCATTAATTACTTTGCAATAAAGATAATACCAGTCAGAGAAAATTGTACATTTCAAAAGCAAAAAAAATATTGAAAACTAGCAAATACTTTATCAGCCACTGGCAATATTTTTAATGTAGCCAACAATGGAAATTTATGGAACATCTACTGCACTTGATTTTACCTTATAGGCTACATAATTTCCATCAATTTAGACAGCAGACAGATTCTGAGGATGAGGTTTTTCAAAATGTAATGTGCCATTTTAAGCACCGACCATAAATAACACCTATTTGAATAAAACACCGCAATTACATGACAATATTCTGCCAGTTTTCCAGTCACTATAATTTCAAATGCAAAGAACAAGTTACAATTTTTTTAAAAAAAGCAATAAACAAACAAAAAAGCCTTTACCCAATTCATGTTTCTGTTTATGCTCAGGGAACAAGAGCTCCATGAAAGTTAATTCAATCACATATAAATCAGAAAAAAATTGAAAGCAAATAATGAAATTTTATATGGCAGTATACACAAAAACATGTATTGCCTTTGTAATAGTGAACTGTTTCAGATACAAGGCATGTAAGTAGAAAAGGGTCAAAACACGAATGGCTGACAATGGTCCCACATGGATATGCTGACAACAAAATTGTAAATATTTATTAATTCACAAAAAAATTTGATTATTTTGAAAACAGCAGAAGGACCTAAGTCTATGGATACTCAAGCCCAGACTACAGTGAGAGCAGACCAGAGTAAGACAACAGAATGCAGCCCTTTCACCCCAGTGCCAGAATTGGTGTTTCCAGTTTAGCCAAGTCCTCAGTTCCAGCTCAGAAAGGCTTAATATAAAACTCAGGACAAGAATTGTCTTAAGCATGGCTATATAGTTCCAGTTTGCATCTGGGTAGCTTGAAGGTCAGAGAGAGCAAGCAGCATCTACCTTCAAATATCATGTACACACAGCCTTTGATTAACATAACCCAGCATGGGTAGGTCTGCAGTCAGACTAGAATAAGCTGATAGCCAAAGGCTGCTCTGGCCCTAGTCCGGCCCAGGACAAAATTCCCCTAGAGTCTTAATAACAGTAAGTCTTGCTAATATTGAATGTTTTATATTATAGTGATTGTCTGCATGGGATAACAGCTTTTGCAGAAACAGACTAAATTAGATAAGATTTAAGTTCATAAAAAGGTTACCTACAAAGTGTTTGCTCTTCCAATTAGCAACCCCCCTCCCACACACACTGATTTCTTAGCAGTTTACTGTAGGCTGAATAGGAAACGCTTGATTCATTATCATGGGACTTAAAAATTAGGTTTATATTCGATAACTCTTAAAAGAGTAAGAGAGAAGGAAACGCAGTCTATCAAACTAATTAAACAGGAATACACATCCTTTATTCTGGCATAAGAAATCACATCTACAATTTATCATTAAAAAATCCATTAAGAATACCCCACAGCTAGAAAAAACCTCAAGCTGGTGTTAGCTTTTGATTACAGAGGAATACAGCAGCTGTTCATAGAAGGAAAAAGAGCTACTTTGCTATTCTGTTCTTTTTCATTTTGCAAATAATATAGCTGCATTTTCACCTTCAGATTGGGCAATTTCAAAACCAACAAGCAGGTCAGTAAACACTTTTTAATTTTTTTTTTTTAATTTAACAGAAAAGCCTACTGAGATTCTGACCAGTCACCTTAAACTCTCCTCTGTCCTTGTACCAATGTACTTGATCCATTCAAATGTCACATTTTCATCCCCAAGCATACAGAGAATGCTTTAAATTAGGTCTTCCAGCAAACAAACCGACCAAGATGTCTATACTTGCTTTTTTCTTTCCCTTCCTTCCTATAACCATAGGAATTGTCTTAAGAGAAAAACCAAAAGCTTATATCCTAGCTTCCCAAACCAGCCATTTCTGCAAATTTAATTATTTGCATTTATTTACTTCTCAACACTGTGAAGTCTGATTTTCCTGAATTCAGGAATTAGCAATGGCTGGAGGTTTGGCAGCAAGCACTCAAGAGAAAAGCACTTCCAGATGTTAATAAAGACTATAGCTGGGGTCTCCACAGATGTTCTTGTTATAAATTCACACTTTTTTCTAGAGAACTCAGCTCTTCTAGTGAGTGCTACACTGTTCTCCACATTCTCGTAACCTCCCAGGTTTGCTGTGTGCCTCATCCCCTGCTTCTCCTGTTAGTTTCATCCCTTGTCTTCAAAAATCTCTACTTTCTTCCATCCACACTGGCTTAGCCAGAATATTTTTGGAGATAGCTTACTTCACTGTTATTCACTTCTTTCCAGCGTGCAGACCCCTAAATATTTACTGACAGAAAATCTAAAAAGACTTGCTCCTGGCTTGGTCAGCAGTTTACATTTTTAACTTTTGTCTCCTTCGGTTTCTCCCCTATGAAATGCAGAAGTAGTACTGTACTCACAGCTCACGTGGCCATTATAAAAATGAAGTTTAAAATGCTCTGTGCCTCTTAGACTAAAGGTGCTAATGAGATGAGAAGTGCAATCATCATCTCAGGCCCAGCCTGTTGCACTTTCACTGTTCATTCTGGCATCTGCTTTGATTACACAAAGCTTTTTCAATGAAGTTTCTATGCAGCTGTAGCACCAGTAAGAGAGCAGTGGCACACTGCACATCAAGTGTCTGATTTTTAAAATGCGTGTCTAATTTTCACAGGCCAAAGCCTTCCCGTGAACTATTTCATACAGATGCCTGAATAATGCATACTAATCAGACAGGAAAGTAAGTCTAACAATTCTAAAATCAGTTCTTATATGCAGAACATATAAAAAAACTTTCCATCTTAGATTGTATAGCTGTCAAACCACAGCTTTAGTTACTCTCAATATAACAATATGAATGTACCCATCTGAAAACTTGAAACTATCTGGAAATTTTTCTCTAGTCATCAAACCATCAATGAGAACAGGCTGCTACTCTTGACTTGATTGTTCTCTCTCTGCTTGTCACATTCTTGCCGTGACTGAATTCCAGGACACGTGCTCTGGCATGCAGCCCCTTCTCATCTGCATTCAATTTCAACCCACTCACAGACAGATTATTTTAGATGATTATCTTAGAATGGTTTGGGTTGGAAGGGACATTAAAGATCACCTAGTTGCAATCCCCCTGCCAGGGGCAGGGACACTTTAAACAATTTATCCCAAAATGCTAATGGTGATCACTTATTGGGGCTCTAATATTCAATTTCTTAACTGTGTTAATAATTCCTTGTCATGAAGTCATGTAACCTATGCTGTCCAATGAAATGACTCAGCTCTCAACCTTTGTTTTCCCATATCACTCATTTGCTCTTTGTAGTTCTGGAAAATTGTGCTATTCTACAAAATTTTCCTTACAATGGGTACCTAGGAGAAACACTTTCTGTTCCTAGGTCTGGCCTGACTTTTTGGGAGACTTGCAGTCATCTCATTTATTTTATATATGCTTTAACTTATTCACATAAAATAAAAATAAAATAATGTAATATGCTTAAATATTTATGCATGTCAGAATCTGTTACTACTCTTGTAATTTCTATCAGCAAATCTCTAAAAAGACCACCTATTAAATCAAAACTCTTTTTTAAATTTATTTTTATGACTAAAGCTTATTTTCCTTACTGCTTTTTTCTAACATAAAATTTAAGGACAGTTACTGATCCAACATCAGTGTGGCATCTTTTCTTCTCCACAGATATAAATGACCACCAATTGAGACCATATCCTAAAACAAGATATATAACTAGCACAACTATACCTGGCACATAACTATGATGATTGTATCATCTTCTGTGAATTGCCCAGAAAATCCTCTTTATGGTGCTTTTACAAACTGATATCATGCTTGTCAGTCAGCTGCATCAGTCACAGCCAAAATGTGAGTCTTTAATCAGTGCAGTCCTGTAGCCACTGACGGAAATGAGCTCATACTCTGTGACAGATTATCAGTAGACTTTCAAATTAAATCAAAAAATTAATGAAAAAATGTAAAAATAGAATAAGCAGTTGCCAAATCTACAAAGGAGTAAGGAGATTATCTCAAGTGGCCAAACCCAAAACTTTAGTATGGAAGGCCAAAATACCAGGATCACGTGTTTAACATTAAATGGTGATGATCTTCCAATCTTCATACAGTCATTCATCTACAGACATTAGTATCAATCTATACAATCTATAGACATTAATCTACATCATGCACAGAACAGTCATACACTCCCAGAACAAAGGTAAAGAGTTACTTTCACGTGCAAGATCTTCCATACTTATAATTCCAGAATAGCCCTCTGAATACAGGTAACATTTTTCACAGTCAATACATAATTCATTAAGCTTATCAATGCTAACTAAAAATCAGCAACTCTGGATTTACTTGAGTTAAACCGTGGCTGTTTATTGCAGCATTCGGAACATGTATTTGGTGGGGCTTGAGTTTTGCTTTGCTTTTTTAGATATAAAACATACAAAGCTTCTCCCTAACTATTCTTCCATGCAAAGCCTGCATTTCCCACAGGCAGAGTGTGCTTTAGCATTTCATTAGATGGACAACACTGAACTTATTTAAAAATAGGCAAGCAGTGTCATAGCTCATTTGCTCAAATGCAATTGTGAGAAGACAGAGCCTGTATGTCCAACCACAGGGAACACTTGGCATAAAAACACACAGCAGGAACAATGTTTTTTGTATAACTAAGCAAAATGGTTTGGCAGGAGGGGGTTTTCATGCTGTAGGCAAATGGCAGCCTACTCCCCTTTCATTTCTTGCATTGAAGCCTAGGCTGAAATTCAGGAGATGTGGCATTTAGTGAGTTTTAGGAGTTTTCATGGAGCCAGTCATGCAGCACATGCTTGGTTTTGACTAGCAAAAACATCCTACATGAGATGGTATTAACTTAAACCAGCCCCCGCAGTGCTGAGAATTATGGTGAGTTATTTCGAGTGCCTCAACAGCTCCCTAGGGAAGCAATACCCAGACTACCCACAAAACAGTAGCAGAGTAACACAGCAAACATTTAAATTTGAAAGGGTTTTGAGTCACATCTCTAATGGCATGTATAGTATTTTTCCCTCTTGTTTTTTATGCCACTCTCCATTGCTTTCATTATCATGTTATGTTGTACAGAACTGGCACCACCACACAACAAAATCATGTATCTGAAGTGTTCTTGCCCCTAAAAGTTTCACATATACAATAACAGAATGCACACAAATGAAAGTCCCCAATATAAACGTTTAAGCAAACCAGGTTTGATGAGAAACTTTCCTTGACTGACATCACAGCAGGTTCACCTGAAGTATCTCAGTTTCTCTGAGCTTTTAATATAACAATGACAGACTTCTGACAGAGCTCCAACAACTCTGTCCTGGAACTGGGTTATTTGGGAAGATGCAAAGTGCACCTTCTGTGGGTAGACACAGACAGAAGACCAATATCACTGACATCCTCCACGATCACTAGAGCTGCTGAGCTAGAAATAATTACCTGTAATAACAATACTAATAATGATGGTGATGTCATGAATCACACAGTGTGTCTTCCAGGGTTACAAGTCTTTCCTTCTGGACCATGAGCAGAATCACTTCCTAAAACATTGCAGGAAATCTCTCCCTACAGCAGTATCTAAGATTTTTTTTGTTAGCTTGTAAGGTAATTAAGTATGGGGAAAACCCTGATTTAAAATCCTGTCCTATTACACCTGTGTCTATTCTATAAATTAATTACTTGCTGTTTATTACATTACAGGAATGCTGTTCTTCAATTTCTGCTGTTTAGAAATGTCAAAAAACATTTTGTTACCTAGAAACACATTAGCCAACCTGTAATTTGCTGCATTACTTCTCTGAATGCTTATCTTTTTTTTTTTCATGTTTCATGTTCATTGGGACAATCACATCTCTAAAAAGTCCAAGAAAATACACACATATAATGGATTATTATATATGTAACTATATATAAAATAAGCATAATATGTAAGATTCAGATAAACTAATAATATGTTTTGCACTGTGTCACGGTACAGAAATATTACACAGTAAACTATCATCAAACTCTTTAGTGCAGCTGGCTTTCAGCCTCATTAAATACCTTTGCACTGCCTCAGACATTTGTTTTTGAAACTGATCAATGTATGGGTTAGCTCCTTGGTTCTGAAATGAGCATAAAGTGTTTGTTCAGAGGGGAAAAACAGTCAGTGGGGAATGCTCAGAGAGGAAGTATTACAAGAGCTTAGTAAAGAGATATAAAACTACTGCTTGAGATAAGACTTTAGACAGCCACAGCAATAATAATATTCTTAAAGGAAGCAAAAATAAGATTTGGAGATACTGTGAATATAGATTTTAGAGAAAAGAAAATACAGGCAAAAATGGAATGGAGCCTTAGGAAATGCAGGAATGCTAGGAACCCCAGAGGTCACACATTTTAACAGAGCCATGGGAACTGTCTGAATGACAGGAGGAAATGAGAGTGAGCGGTGATGACAGCTGTGAATCAGTAATGCCTTCAACCACAAGGGTAATGTGGGCACACGCAGGGAAGATGTTTTTAATCAATTGCTCTGAGATCTTGGAAACAGCTATCTGATCCTAGGCCAGCAAAAGGAAAACATTAACAAGGTTCTCAAAATAAGCAGAAGGCACATTATTCAGTCAGAAACATAGAATACTATCTGAAACACAGGTTCTCTTTACTCCTCTGTAACGCCCAAGGATTTTCCCATCTTCCAAAAATTTATGGATGAAACCTTAATAGCTCATGCAAAGCATTGGGAAAGTTTGTATTGATTATCAGTCAGCAAGAAATGAAGAATATATGCTTTTACTCCACTCTTTACACATGTATGTGTAAAGATATATCCCAAGCTAGTGTCTGGCTCCTGCAACTCCAAATATCTTTAGCTGTTTACTCTGAAAGTCAGTAAATTCATGGTGTGACATTAAAACCACCAAGACTCCAGCCTTCATCATTGTCACCACATAACATTGCTGGTGGCTTATTTCTCACCCCTGTCTTGTTAAGAATGGAGAGTACTTAATCAGACCCACATTTATGTATTCATTCTCTTCTCTTGTTCTTTCAAAGCTCGGTTTGTACCTAATCTCCATTTAGCTATCCCTGTAAACATATGGCTTTTGTAAATCACAGAAATCAGAGACAATGCATGATCTTCCTTTGCCTAAAAGATCCTGTAAGCGGGGGCAAACAAACCCACAAACCCAAAAGATTTTCCAAAAGACAAACAGATAAATCACATCCTGAAGCAATAAACTCTTTTAATAATTCTGTGTTTTCCTTCGTTATCTCATTATTTGTGGAGGGAAGTTACAAAATAAACCACACTTATCGCAGGAGTGGTGGAAAAAATACAACAGCTTCCCCTGGACATTTCAATTCAGCAAAAATTTATTTTCTCAGAACTTTTCAGGTTAGAGGAAAGCTTAGCAGGGGATCTAAGTGCAGTGCCATTCATGAAACACGAGAAGCATTGAAATCTGACAGGGTTGCATAGATCTCACTGTAAACAGGTCAGAAAAATACACAAGAAAAATGTTCGACAATCATTTTGGGGAACCTGTTCCCAACTCCACAGTCTGAAACATTCCCACGGGAAGATCAACTTGGCACAGGGACAAGGCGCACATGGTTGTGGGGCTCCAGATCAGAAAGGTATGGGACAAGTAAGGTACGGCTTTGTTGCTTTTCCCTCGGCAGGCCCCTTCCAGCACGAGTCTCCCTGGAGTTCTAGGCTCTTTCCCTCTCTCAATCCTAACTCTAGGTCAAATGGCAGCCTATGGCTGGGGCCGAGATGCCCACCCCTGTGGGGGGTCCAGGTCAGAACAGTGTGGCAGCAGCAAGGTTAGGGCCTTGCTGCGATGGCCTTGGCGGGCCCTTTCCAGTGCCAGTGTTCCTGCAGCTCGAGGCCCTTTAGATCTCTCAACGCTAACCCTAGGCGTAACCCTAACCCTAACCCTAGATAATTACCCCAACACACTACCGGGCTTTTCCCTGTCAGAAAGATGGAGGAGAAGCAATGTTGGGGCGCTACTGTGATGGCCTTGGCAGGCCCTTTCCAGCACCAGTGTTCCTGGAGCTCGAGGCCCTTTACATCTCTCAACGCTAACCCTAGGCGTAACCCTAACCCTAACTCTAGTTAATTACCCGAGCCCAGTATCTGGGTTTTCCCTATCAGAAAGACAGAGGAGCAGCAATGTTGGGGCACTGCTGCGACGGCCTCGGCAGATCCTTTCCAGCCTCCGTGTTCCCAGAGGGCCAGTCTCTTTATATGTGTCCAGCCTGACTCCAGCCCCTGATGGCAGCTTGGCACTGGGCCAGAGGCGCTCATCACCAGAGGTGGCACAGATTAAGATGTGTGCAGTTGGCAATGGAGGCACCCGTTAAGCCCTGGACACTCTGATGCAGGGGTTTAACTCATGGTTCAAGTCCTCTCTCTTTGCACCAAGGCGAAGTTCCCACCACATAGACTCAAGAGGTGAAAAATCACACCAAAGTTCCCTCGCGAACGGATCAAAATCAAACAATCAAAAAGCAGTGATCTTCATCAAACCATGAAACACAACGTAGAATGCAACATAAAACCCTTTAGCATACCATTACTTGGTCTTAAGTTAGCATTTACCTAGGTAAATAAACTTAGCCCAGCCGATAACAACCTTTACACTTCACAAAATGCCATGTTACCCAGAAGTTCCAGGAAAAGAGAATTAGGAAAAGAAAGAGAGGTAAAGAGAATGGCCCAAGGAGAGCAGTGATCCCGAAAAACACATGGAGATCTACCCCTGGTTATCTACCCAAACCCATATTCATTGCTTGATAAATCTAACAGGGAACTGCCTTGCAACGACATCTGCCAGTTCCCTCAAACACATCCCTTTTGGTACTACAGACATATGTGAGTCAAGGTTTCTCAAGAGATCCCTGTTGAGCCCCTGAAATATCACTACATTTATCAGGAAACATGGTCCTGGGCAATATAGCGACCTCACAGAGCAAAGAATCAGATCAAAACTCAATTTTCTCTCACTAAAATATAAAAACTTTATTGGGCTGAGGGAGAAAAATTGTAGTCCCTTTGTAGCTAACAAGACAGCATCCCATCAACAGGTTATCAAAAGAAAGACATCAGCTATTTCAGCCAGGTGAAAACACTTGCATGTTCTATCTGTAAATTCAAGACTACATGCAGTGAGCATTTGTAAACCATCTGTAAGCTGGTATTTCTAATGCTAAGTGTTGATTTTTAAGATCGGGTTTTTTCTTAATACTGTTATTTGGAGATAGTTCTTAAAGCCCACAATTGCAGATGAAACATCTACTTTAACTGTAGCTGAAACAACAGCAAAGAAAGGATAGCCCTAAGAATTGTACTAAGTTCAGTATTTAATAAAATGTGAACTAACAGAAAGTAGATATAGCAAAGCACTGATAATGATGATGATGATCAACATAAATTATGGCAGGATTATATCATCATTGCAGCCAAATGCAACTACCAAATGACAGTCAGTTGATTTCAGTACCCCTTCAAATGTAATCAGTCTAATAAAGCTGGATCCACCCTCAGTATCCAAACTGTTTAAAATATCCCATATGTTCTGACATTTCTTTTTTGCAGCAAAAGAACAAAAGAACAAAACCAGTATCCATATCCACTTACTTGGATACTTTCATTTCAGAGAGCAACTGGCCCACTACACAGGCTGAGGTGCCTCCATGTGTCTAACTTTTAATGCAGTTAGTTTTACTAGCTATAAACTATATCTTGAGTCTTACATAATTCTGGCAGTAGGTAAGCAGCCTCCCTTTGTGGCAGTCATGGACTATTTTGTTTTGTTGATCTAAAAATAGTTGAAACTACTGATTATATTTTTCAGACAATAAATTGCATCCACATGATATGTGTACAAATCCACTTTTCTGAAGGCAGTGTGAAGTCAATGTCAACAGCAAGAGATCCTGACCGAATTCCTACAGCAGCCAATACTTCATATCTGCTGCAATAGAAAAATAAGCCGTTCAGAACCACAAGTTGCTATTTGTCTTACAGCTATAACTTAAAATAGTGCCTTTGAATTAAAGCTGACGCACAAGGAAAAACACCCAAAACATTAACACTGGGAGTGATGGCATCAACAGCACCATCAATACTGGATGGACTAAAGATGTCTTTAGATCTGATGGTGAAGTGAAAAGAGCTGTTAAAATCTTACCAAACCACATACTTGAGAAAGTTAATATATATGGAGACATAGCTTACAAAATACTATTTTATAGTCAATCCTTTCACTTATCTTTGTCTTTTGCTCTTAACTGCTTCCTTAAAAAGAATCATTCAAAAACCATAAATACCATGCAGGAGAAATGTTAGATTTTGTTTTTCATTTTATGACTGCATCTAAGACCAGTAATTGATAAGTGACCCACAGTATTAAAAGCTGTAAAAGCATTAAGCGAGATGTAGCCCCTTTATGAATTTGCTTACAAGTCCATATGGAAAAAGGATATAGAAGAAGGGAAAGAAAAAAAGAAAAGACTGTAACATAAGCTCAAGGAATAGAGGGTCTCCAACTGCCATGTTAGTGTTGCAGTTTACTGCTCAATTAGTATGCTGATGTGCTTAATATTTTCAATGGAGCTCTGATGAGAGAACGGTGAAATGGAAAGAAAACACAAGACAATGATTTGATGGACAGAAAAGCTTGACCATGAACAAAGAATTAAACCATCTGCCAAATTGCCACTTGAGTTGCTGTTCTGATTTTCCCTCTTTTCCCCTTCCAAAGTGTTTTGAGATGATTGCATAGCCTGCAGCACTTCTACAGGGAAGACAGAAACCTCCTGCCCAACCTCTGACCACAATAACAACTTTGCACACACAGACAGGGTCTGTTGCAAAGTCGCCCTCACTCCAGTGGGGGACCAGGGGCATTTGTGTAAAAGAAAAAAAGACTGTGCAAATAAGGCAAAACTGAGAGCTACAAAAACCACACCTGCCACCTATTTGGCTTTGAAAAGCTTCCTCTTTTGGTACCCAAAAATAACATTTAAAGCAGCTAACTTTTTATTTGTTTTAACAACTATTCACTTTTTTTTCTCTTCTCACATTTCTTCCCTTTCAACAGGTCCACCATTGCAATATGTGTAAGTGTCCTCAGGAGGCATTTTCAGTGGGAAAGGCCAAACAATTACACGAGAAAGGGAAAAGACCTCGATGTACTACAAGTACAAACAAAGCAAAACAGAACTCTCAAGTGATGAAGCTAAACCAAATAAATTCTGGGGTTTACCACATTCACTTACATGCACATTAACTCATCTCTAACGTCACTTTAGTTTTTTCAAGAGATTCCTAGAGCCTGACCTAGAAGACACAATATGGGAAAAATTAAGCTGTCTCAGACCTTTAAGAAATCAAACGTTGGTAACTGATGTAAAGAACGAATCTCTAGATAGCAAGCACTACAGTAAAACTACAATAAAACAATTCAGAATGTAAGAAGTCTTACAGATGGCATGAAGATAATTTTGACATGTAATCCAACATAGCATAAAACTAAATTAGATCTGTGGGACTTGGAAATTATAGTTCCATATGGCTGCCGTTACACTGAACCACAAGAGATTACTACCAAGTTTGTCAAGCTACTTAAAATAAAAATTTATTTTCTAAACAAGTAGGTTATAATAGTTCTTCAGAAAAGTGAAGAACCTGGTAAAGAAGTTGAAATTGAATCAGTTTAACATTTGCTGTGTTACAAAGAATACATGACTGACATTTTTATAAATCAACATTATTAAAAGATTATGTAGGAACTGCTAAAATATTGGAATAATATAAAATGGGTGTTGTGCATCAGCATTACGTAAACAGTGACAAAGGTGCAAAAGATGCTAAAATCAGCGTGCAAAGACATTCACGTGTTTTGCATACTGACAAACTGTGGTCACCTGTTTCCTCAGAAAAGCATTCTATGTCTAAGCCTTTTTCCACAATGGGAATTACTATCAGATGTTTGGAACTAAAAACATTTAACGTTGCATTTCCTTGATCAGTAAAGAGGCCTTAAAAATCCCAATAGGAGCAAAAGGGGAGATGATTTCAGAATGCCTGTGTTGCCCATGCTGTATGGGACAGAAGAGGAAACCCAGGCAGATATTTCTGACTGCAGTGACATGTAGAAAAGATTGTAGGCAACTGCTTCTCTCTAGAAGATGCAAGTAGATGACAGGGCTATAAAGTCTGCTGTGAGAACAGCAGATGGAAAACTGTTATATTTTTTTAAGTGCATTCTAGAGTATGTGTTAAATGGAAGCAGCAGGTCATCAACAAGATGTGCAAACAAAACCCAGCCAAGTGATTCGGTCTGACCTAGAAAGTGAAAATTCACAGAAAATTTGTCACATTTGAGTGCCATGCGCTGAATCAGCAATAGGATTGCCTACTTCCTATCCTTCTTTTCTTCCCGCTAAATAGACCACATTCAAGCCGTTCTTTTCTTACTATCTAAATGACCACATGTTTTCACCAGAAAATCTTATTTATTTGATCCATCCAGCCATCTCTAGCAATTTATCAACAAGTTTCATTTTTCTTCCTTTTAAATTTCCTTTTTAAAATATTAAGAATATTAAAGAAGCATATTAAAAGAAGCATATTAAAAAATGCTTTCAATACCCAGTCTCACCCAAGCATTTTAAAAATGCAGATACACAAATTCGGTAAAGGAAGTGCCAGAAGTTAATTGTCTTGACATCCCATGTTTCCAAACAAAAGTGGCTTTAAGTAACATATTTTCTCTCAACAGCTACGCTGTCACCTTGCCTTTTTAAATACAGGCTGAAGTAACAGGAATAGCATGATGTCGTCTAAAATACACAGTAGCTATAAAGTGCCACCTTGATGATTTGCTACAGTCATTTGGGTGTATTTATACAGAGTAACTAAAAATTCACCTGTATCAAGCCAACAGCTTGAAAAACACATGGAAGATAGGAGTAAGCAGTTGTAGAACGCAACTCCTCAGCACTGAAGAACACAATCCTCCAGTGCAGACAACCTGAATATGCATTCAGAAGAGCAGTCCTAATAATGTCAGGAAAAATAAGGGAGAGTCCTATAAATTATTCACCACCAGCTATTTCCCCAGCCAGCCCTCGTGTTTCACACCTCTTTCCTTTCACCAGAGGGAGCTGATATGCAGCTCTGAGACCATATGTACAGCCAAAGAGAGGTTTTAAGATGCTTTCAGGTCTAATACACAGTAAAAGAGGAAAATGTTCCCATGACACTATTTTGGCTCTCCATTCGGCTTGCCAACCTCCCCAGATTCCTGCAGCATTCATGGAAACAGAGGATCATCTAGAGAGGAAGCCTGAATCAGGTTCCTGATCACCACTCAGATCCTCTGTCTGCTATGCTGGCTATAAAGCAAGTCTGTGAAACCTACCTGGTTGACTTAAAACCAAACAGCTGGACAGCAGAAGGACTGTCCAAAATGTCCACCCAAGACACATAAAGAGCAACCACAACTTCAAGTGATAGAATTTAAACATGGACAGAGAAAGATGGTTCATGATGTGCTCAGATGCTGTGCAAAACTCAGCAGGAATACTGAAGAGCAAAACAACTTAGGATACACAAACATGGCGATGAATCTGCTTTAGTATTACAAATCTAGACAGATCCTGAACACCTTGTACTTGGTGTCTCAATAAGCTGGGAAATTAAAAGCAGTATAATACTGCAATAACCAAGTACTGTTTTATTATTTATGTATAGCTATAGAAATGCAACTGTACTAACTGAAATAATACGATTTCTCTTGTTATAATTAATTAATCCACCAATCTACAGCATACTCAGTCCTGATTTCATAGTCTCTGCTAAATGCTCTTCCAGCATGAAAAGATCCCACTGTCATGGTAACTGACCTTTGGAAAAAAAACCTAAAAACCAAACCAAAGCAAAACCTATCGGAAGCATACCACACATACCACAAAGTAAAATCTTGCTAAGACAGTGCTAAATTTCTGGGACATCTTTCCATACTTGAGAAAAAAAAAGAGGGGGGGGGGGAAGTGAGGAAGTGCAATTAACCAGAATGTATGCTTTTTTCACTACTCAGAGCAGCAAAACACAAAATTCATAGACTGAATAAATACTTCAGAAGTTTCTGACAATAAATATAACTCATGGAAACATAAAGTACAAATTTAAGTTCTAAGCTGTACTTTAAATTCTCAAGTCCTCCTCTTAATAACATGTGGCAAGAATGGAGGTGGTGAGTAGTGATTGGTTAATTTCTTTTTCCTGTAAAATGCTCTTTACATTCAAAAGCCTTGCTGCACGGTAAGGAACCAAACTGACACGGGATGACACCAATTGCCCATGTGACAGAGCAGATACACACCAAATTACAAAGATCATTATGTGCTGGATGCTGATTACTAGCCTGCTGAGCCTGATGTCACTTATCTGTTGCATTATGTACTCTGATCAGGAAAAGTGTTGGCAATTTGTTGAATCACTTTTTATTGAGAAACTGTCAAGACTGCTGTTCAGAACTATAAATTCTGCTTGCTTCTCAACTATTATTTCCATTCCCAACTCAGGAACAATGACTAACACACAAGGGTCATAAAATGCAATAGGCAAGAATCAGATTTATTTCCCTTTTTGTAATTATTTTTAAAAAGTCAAGCTCTGGATGCCAGAGACCATTCTCCCTACATTCTCCCTGGACTAATCTTACTAATTTATTTTTTTTTTTACATTTCAAAGCAAATCTTCAATTAATGTCTCAGACTGGGCAATATCTCCCCTGCTCCTCTCCAGGCTCCTTGTCACATAGACGGCATCTTATTTTGTTTGGTACAAACTCAACTTTAAATGCTCAACTTGACATGCTTCAACCACCCTGCCTCCTCTGTTAAATCCTGTGGGTATAGCTGGGATCACTGGGAAAAGGGGTGTAGAACCGTATTTGGATGACAGTTCTAATGCTCTCTCACTAACAGTCCCTTGGTGCAGTACCAGGTGCCTTTCCTGAACAGAACAACATTTAAAGTACAATAAAAGTTGCCCTGAGCAGTCATTGGCTCTAGAGTAATCATTGAAATATTACATTAAATAGCTCTTGCACTTGGATACAAACATATCCTTAACATTTCCATCAGTATCAGTGATGATAAACCAGTGAGAAAAGGAGGCATGAACACAGGAATATCTTAAAAAAAACAAAGAAACTAGCTTATCAGAAAGAAATATCCAGCCCACACTTAACTAGTTTCTTGGAAATCTCTAATTCCATAATGAAAGTTGGAAAAATAGAGTTCATGACATGGAGAGGAACTTAAAGGAAAGATGATATTAATCAGACTTGAAATGCTCATTATGACTTGATAGACAGAGTGTCAACCGTATCATCTAGATTCCATCTGTCTCCTTTTTGTTTCTGTTTGTTCCATTTATATGGAACTTTAACTGCTATTTAAAGGAGTTCTAGTGTAGTTAAATTCCCTGATACAGTTCACTTAGAAATGTGCTGCTAGCAAGTATCCATGCAATTAAAGAAATGAAACTGTGTTTCATTGATTCTTGCATCAGCAAATGTGTGTAGCAGGACCAAGGCAGTGATTGTTCCCCTGAGCTGAGTACTGGTGAGGCCACACCTAGAACAGTGGGTTCACTTTTGGGCCCCTCACTGCAAGAAAGGCATTCAAGCGCTGGCGCACATCCAGGGAAGGGCAATAAAGTTGGGGAAGGGTGTGGAGCACAGGTCTGATGAGGAATAGCTGAGGGAGCTGGGGGTGTTTAGTCTGGAGAAAAGGAAGCTCAGGTGGGACCTTATTGCTCTCTAAAACGCCCTGACAGAACGTTTTGGAGATGTGGGATTTGGCCTCTTCTCCCAGGAAACATGCAACAGGACAAGAGGAGATGCCCACAGGTTGCACCAGGAGAGGTTTAGGTTGGATATTAGGGAAAAATTCTTCCCTGAAAGGGTTGTCAAGCATTGGAACGGGCTGCCCAGGGAAGTGGCAGAATCACCATCCCCAGAGATACGTAACAGACATATAGATGTGGCACTTAGGGATATGAAGAGTTGTGGCCCTAGCACTGCTGGGTTAAATTATTCTGTGATTCTGTATCTCTTTTACACCATCATGAGGGTACAATGATTGTACAGATCATGACAGAATACTGAAACATCAGAGAGCAATAATAATAGAAATGACAAAGCAGTTACTCTGCCTAAAAGGAAGTAATCAGTTTTGAAGCTCTTCCAAATTTGTCTTTATAAATTTATAGTGAATGCATTTTATTATATACAAGTGTTTCAAAAATTACCTAATATGGAGAGAGCAAATTACTCTTCAGTGAGATAAATGCTAAATGATAAACTGCTCCAGTGCTGACACAACATAAATATGCAGTATCCATCAATCCATAAATCTGAAAAGTGCTAATGTAAAAGCTGCAAATAAGAACTTTAGGAATAGTCGTTTTATGTCTCCAATGATTAATATTGCCATGTGTTACATGAATATAAACATGTCTGTCTCCATGGAAACACAATGCAATGCAAGTTATAAGTCTACTTGTAGAATACCAACTGATAAATTTTCACTGAAATGAACAGGAATACTTACATGAAAGACAAGAATGTTGGCAAGGGTATTTTTTCTATAACTCTGTTCAAATGAATCTTTGGAGAGGGATGACCAAAGCTGATGTCATGAAAAATATCAAGATTCTTTACCTAATCTTCAGCTACCCAATCAGTTAATTACCAATAGTTCATCATCAATATTAATACTCAGTTATGGAACACTGTTATCGGCCTATTAGCCATAGAAAGGAAAATATTTAACTTGTCCTGAAAGTTCTTGGTTGTATTAATTTTCCCCTCCTCCTTCTTTCCTCCTCTCTAGCTCCCCTCAATGCTTGAACAAGATCCTCCACTGAAACTAAAAACAAAATAGAGAGGGGGAGAGAAATAAGTAAACTTTTTCTAGTTGTGTCATCTTCTGATTCTGAGTCATGTTGTTTGTCCTAGTAGCTACAGCAGCTACAGCCGTTAAGCATTTTAAGCATGCCTGCTCAAATTCATTGCTCAGGATGATGGGATGACAGAACTGTGAACAAGGGCAGCGATGTTGTACATCTCCACTTTATCAAGGTCTGACAGACTCCTTATCACCAATTAATGACTTGCCAGCTGGGTAAGTGGACAGCAACGTGCATTGAAAATTGTCTGGTCTGAGGGTAAGGCACAAAGTCCAGCTGGCAGCCAGTCCCCAGGGATCTGCTGAACATCTTCATTAACAACCTGGATGACTGTACAGAAGGCATTCTCAGCAAGTGTGTGGATGACCACACTATGGTCAGCACGCTGGAGTGCAAGGCTGCCTCTGAGGGCAACTCAGGAAGGATGTAAAAATGTGGTGATAAGAACCTTAAGGTTCAACAAAATCAAGTGCAATTTTTCATAAAGCCATGGAATGGGTTGGGTTGAAAGGGACCTCAAAGATCTGACTTTGTTGTTGGTTGTAGTTCCAACCACCTGCCACAGGCAGGGACACCTTCTGCTAGACCAGGTTGCTCAAACGTCCATCCAACCTGGCCTTGAATGCTTCCAGGGTTGAAGCATCCACAGCTTCACTGAATAACATGTTCCAGTGCCTCACTGCCCTCACAGTGAAGAATGGCCCATGTGGAATGCAGTAACACCATGAACAATACAGCTGGGGACCAAGTGGGAAGCAGCTCTGCAGAAGAACGCTGGGGCTCCTGGTGGATGCAAAGAGGAACATGAGTGAGGAACACACCCTGGCAGAAGAAAACAAGCGGCCTGCATCCCAGGCTGTTTGAAAGAGGGTAGCTGGCAGGTCCAGCGAAGGTTTCCCCTCCCTCCCTATTTGGTACTTGTGAGCCTGAATCTGGAGATCTGTGTCCAGCTCTGGGCTCTGCAAGATCAGACATACTGGACTGTATTCAGTGGAGGGTCACTGTGATGGTCAGGGAGACAAGGACCTGGGAGGAGGATGCAAAGAAGACAGAGACACTTCTTGAAGGTGCACAACAAACAGCAGCACAAAGCAACTGAAAAGTTGGAACAGTGGAAATTCCATTTCTCCAATTTTTTTTTAATAAGAGTGGTCAAATAATAGGACAGTCACACCAAGAGTTTATGAAATCTCCATCCTTGAAGGTGTTCAAAACTGGGCTGAAGAATTTTTCTGAGTAGCCTGATCTAATTCGTTCTGCTTTGAGCAAGGGGTTAGAACAGATGGGGAACTCTGGAGGTCCCTTCTAACTTAAAATGTTACACATCCAGACTTCTGTATAAAGATTCTTATCTTGTAATTGATTCTACACACATTGGAACCCTTCACAGAATCCCAGCCTGTAAGTATCACTTCTGGCTGCTTTCCTCAAGTACCTTGTGATTTCAGATTATGCAGTTTATCCACTTCTGAGGGAGAACAGTCAATTGGAACACAGACATTAAACTCTCCCAAGGACTCCCAGGCCTCTAACTTCAAACCAGGGTAATTCTCAACTGAAACACAGACCCTACAGCCTGAAATGAATGCTACAGACTATAAAATGAAATTGAATTTACCACACCTCTCTATAGGCTATGGCTTGGTTTTCCCTTCCAGTTTCTAAATCTACCAAAATTAATGTGAAATGATAAAAGTCCAGTAATCCTCTGTATAAGTAAGTCACAGTCTGAATCTAAGGGATGACCTGATGTCAGTGAACATATAAACCACGATGAAGGAATTTTATAGTAACAAAGAGAGTGTGAATATAGCAGAAAGTAAGGGACTGTTGCCAGAGAAACAGAGATAAGCAAGGATGGTGTTACTATAGCAACTGGGTGACATCAGAGTTCTCCTATTCAGTGCACTGGGTGATAATGAAGTGGTGAAACAGCAGCTTCTCTCTCTGCCTGCTCCTGGGAGGTGGGCAGAACCCCAAGTTTGATTGTTTCACACTTAAGACATGTCTAATTAGGAGGTCTACAGGTTTTTTGACATCACTATGTTAGATCCTCTAATGTCTAGTTCTTGTGTGGGAGTCCGGGGAGATGCACATTCATTCCAAAACAAAAGAATAGCCATTTTTTTGTCCCTCATGAGATAGAAGAGAATTCTAAAAGAGAATGAGGAGAGTCAAGGAAAAGATGGAAATATGGTCAATCGCACAGCACTGTGCCTCTCAGGCATCATCAGGCCACAGCTGATCAGCCAGCTGCACAATGAAATTTAGTACAGGATAAAATAAATTAGGTTATAACTCCTGCCAAATCAATGCTTATTTTTAAACTTGTACATTTTCCAAGGATAATGGTGTCTTCCTGGACCATCTTGCAACATAATGGAGAATGCTTTAAAGATGGTTATTTTAAACTTTTTTTTTAACCTTGGAAAAACCTCTATGTTGGAGGAATAAGATATTCTCAGTACTGTAGAGGAAGCGTAAATGGAACAGTATTTGTGATAATATAAACAGATGTTAAAAAAACCCCTTCACAAAACTCTATTCATAAAATGCATAGAAAAACAAACAGTATTTGTATTTCAACTAATAAGCACATCCCCAAGTAGGGGATAGCAGCTTTGTGTGTTTCAAGGACTGAAGAAGCTGTGGTTTCATAGCTGTTGCAGAGAAATCCACAATGTGACATGACATTTACTCTACAAGAGGGACTACTGAATCTGCAATAAAAGCCTAAACTTTCAATCCACCTAAGCCTGGGATATAACTCCTATTTATAAAGTACACAACAATAAGCAAGGTCTGGACTTCATACATTGATAAGTTGAGAGCTTTGTGAAATGAAATTGTGCAGTTAGCTTTAAATGGGCTGCTTTAGGCACCAGCAGCAAAGTTGCTCCAAGTTCAGTCACCTCAATGCAAAACCTCTCAAGGAGCTGAATAAATACTCAAAGAGCTCAACAGTGAGTTTCTGGCAACAATACTCCCAGTGAGACATACAGATGGACAGACACACAGGATACACACACTCACAAGCAGTCTGGCCTAGGCAGAGCTACATCACATGGTGCCACAGCAATGTTGCCATCACAGACATACAGGTAAGAGAGTCCTGGAACTAAGAATTTATATTATGACAGGATGAAAAAAAAAGGAAAGTCTCATATAAGTGAAGTAAAGTTCTTGGTAAGGCAAGGAACAAGATAAAGGTTTCCTAATGCTTACACTATTATTTAGATTGTGATAATACATGGCATTATCTAACCTTCGGAAAATTTTAATATGTTTGATTTATATGAAGTTGTATATATGCAGCTTAATCTGCATAATTTCTTGGTATTTGCCAAGAGGGGAGAAGAAAAAATACAGAAGGAAAAGTATCTGACAAGTTTTGACTTCTGATCTTTGATCTCTCAGTTCTGCCTGGTAAGGAAGTAATTATCTGCAGCCAGAACTGAATTCCATTCTTGATCCAAAGGTGACAGTCCTGGCAGATGTGACACAAATATCTAATGAGAAGTCCATGTGTTAAAACGCCTTGGGGCAGAAATACAATCTTGGGTCAAGATCCTCCTTGGATATGACTACCCTGTGGCAAGAATATTGTGCCATATCAAGTGTGTAATCAAGGCAGAATTATTATCTTCTATATAAAACAACAAACAAGGAAAAAGGGCTTTGCAATATAAAAAGTCCAAAGCATCACAGTCAAGGCAGTTTCAGTTCAGACAAATTTATCTTAGAATATGGAAAAACAAAGAGTTTAGCAGAAACAAACATTACTCAACAAATCTCAGCGTGCTAATATAGAGATAGGTGTATATGTATACAGCTGCAGTAGGGTACTGAAATACATTTCTTGAATTGCATGTTAGAATTCAGGTATGGGTAAGGATGGTTGTAGATGGCTCAGTTCCTAAGGGCAAAATGCAGCAGACAGACCTTCAATATTCCGTATCTGTCTTTACAGGATACTGCAAGCACTTAATAATCATGTCATAGGTATTTAGCAGTCATTTAAAGATTTTTTTTTTCTCCTTTTTAAGTGTTCTTTGCTGGTACCAAGGAGTCATTTCACTGTGAAAGAGCTGGATCCTGCCAGCACACAGTAGCACGGAACAATGCCATGCTGAGGTTTAAAGGCCATGCTGAATCATACATCAATGAATTCTGCAAAGTGTGCTCTTCCAGGCAGTGGCAATTTTGGATACAAAAAAGATTACAAAACAAACAATATAAATCAATATTGCAAAGCTTAATCAAGTTACTTTTTAGAAAATGAAATTAACTTTTTAAAAGCCATTTTACAACAGGAAACTTATCTGAGTAGTGCCCTGAATAGAAGCTTGGACATACACAAGGGCTGGGTTTAAATTTTCTAGAGCATTGACGTCCTTTCAAGAAATGCAGCCAAGTCCAGACAGCAATTCCTTTCTCCCACTTTACCTTGTTTATAAATTCATATCTGCTAAGGAACATAGCTAAACACATTTCCTTTGCATGAAACACAACTAAAATGGAAATCGTTTTGCCTCGGAAAATGAAGTGAGGACTTAAATACAACAGCTATCAGTCTTTCTCCTCCCCCCACCCCCAGAGATGGTGGAAATCTCATTGGAATTCTGTCACCACTCTAACAAAAACATCCCAATAAGCAAAATAAAGTCACTGATAAAAGTATCTAAAAGATACATAGAATGCAAAACTATTTCCATGTGCAGCTCGACTGAAGAGGATTTTCATGTACCCCTCAGGCATTTTTGGATGAAGTGGTTTATCAGCTTGTGAAAGATGAGGATGAGGAGGAGGAAGGCTTTTCCCCAGGGACTGAGGGGCAGAAGACAAACGGTAAAATCAGAGGAAGATTACATAAATTAACTTGTCTAGAAAGACATCTCTCCTGAAGATGATGTTTTCACACAGTTCTGAATATCTACTACTACGCAAGTTGCTCCGCAAAGTAGCCATTGAGATCAAAAACCAGTGGAATTTATGTGGATTCTTTCAGTTATATCAACAAGCCCCATAGCTTCTTTATTTTGTCAAACAGGTGACACATTGAGCAATTTAGAAAAGATGAAGCCTGGCATTCCCCACCTGCAAACCATCTGTATCTAATTATCACAACACTAATTAGAATCATTATCAAGAGAGACTGAAGCAACAAAACCTGACTCTTACAGTACACTTTACTCTTTTGGAAAGACAAGGTGAGCTACAATGCAGCTTAAAAGAATTTGTTTCAGCTACCTCTAACAGCTGATATCAGCTGCACAAGTGGCATTTGTCTTGTGCCGTGCCATCTTGAATTTTTCATTGAAATAATACTACACAGGCTGTGTGAAAAAAAAAAAATTAAAAAAGCAAGTCCCAGTGAATAACATCATAATTTCTCGTAGTCATATGCGCCAAAATGAAAATATTCATTTTCTACATCAAAAATGTAGAACAAAATATGTCTTCGGAAGTTGTTCAGTGAGAAATATTCTATGCGTGATAAGGTTCATCCTGTGCACATTAAAACATTGCCTTTTGGACTGAGGAAATACCGTAAAATGTAAAAAGGTGTTTCATTCACAAAGTACAGCTTGAGCATTTCTTAAAATCGTTCAGGTATCTACAAACACATTCAAATAGAACCCATAAGGAGATACAAATACTTTCTCAACAGACTCATTAATACTGTTCTGGGATACTTGATCATGTTTCTTTCTGCATACATATGGACAAGTATTCCACTAGTTATGTCTGAAAAAATCATTGCATAACATTTCTCTTGCACTCAACACACATATATGCAATATTTGCTTTCTAATAAAAGGAAGCCTTGTTTTCTGAAGAGAAGCTAATTTCATTTTTATTAGCTTCTCTGGAACTAGCCAGTACTTAGGAGTTCATCTTTATTCACACTTTTCCAATAAGATGTCTAGTACTTCTGATAACAAAAAGTTGATGCAGATGAAATGAATCAAGATATTTCTAATAACCTGATTCATGCCAATTTATACAGAGGCTTTCTAAAGAGTAATGCTGCAAGCATGATTTCTTAATAAACATCAGACCAATAGACAATACATAGTAATATTAAGCAATCATTCACTAGTAGAGCAGATTATAAAAATTTAATTTGGCCTTTTAAACTATTAGTTTCAAATTTCTTTACTTCTGTACATTTTTTTCAAAAAAGGAGACATAATATGCACTTCCATTGTACCTTTTCTAAAGGAAATAATGTCTTTAGGATATTTGACTTTTTTTTCTGCAAGCTTTTATTATTTGGCATCACAAATTTCTCATTTGGAATAACAAAGCTCCATCCTGCAGAAAAAGCAGTGGACAGGGACTTTTTAAGACAGCAATTACCATTTCAAAGCTTTGTCTTCACTTGTGTATGCACAGCCAGCAGTGCTTGTATCCCAATCACAGGCCTATGAGACTTCAGAAATTATGTTTGAGAACAGTTCAATGGAGGTGCCTTTCTAAGCACACTTCCCAGAGGATTATCCCTAGCAGACAGCCTGGCACACAGCTGCTCCCATTAGGACCACGTGACAAGCAATGTTCAACTGAAAACTGAGATACACAGCTATGTCAAAGACACTGGAAATCAAATAAAACCAAAAGAAATTAAGTTCCAGTGCCAAATCCTCCTCACTGATGCTCCTCTTTTTGTTGAAGTCCTAAGAACCTCTGTAGTCCCACAGGCAGGCTCTCATTTCGATCATCAGAATCCAGCAGTAAGACTTCTGGAACCTGAGTAATGCTACATGAAGGTATGAGAAGTGGGATCATAACTAGCCTTGCTCTTTTATGGATATGTTTTCCCCTGTTACATGATTCTTTCTGACTTGGACAGTAAGTGACCACAGCAGTCTGTGCCTATAATCATTACAGTTACTTTGACAGCACCATTTCCTTGCTTTGTAGGTTACATGCATAGTTCTTATAAATACAGTTGCACCAAATATGAATTTTTAAGAGTCGGAGTTGAATAGGGTTAAGTAAACTTATTAATTTTTCAGGTTATCGATGTATTAATCATTTCAAGCTGAATATGGAATTACTGAATAAGCAATTATGGTGTGTGATCATCACATGAACAGCCAGGCTTGTTTCCCAGATCAATGACAAAAATTAATCAAACAAATATGAATATCATAGTTCTGATCTTACCCTTTCCTTGTTCCTTCCCCTCTTCCTTCTCGACACAAGCAGTGAAGACACGAGGATCATTTTTGAGTACTCAGGGAAAGCAAACAAACTGGCTCCCCAGTTGTTAGGTAATCCTCATCCCTTATCCAAAACTGCTCCATCTGGAAGAAAAAACCTCTTGTCTAGTATAAACCATTCCAATCTAAAGTATACTTCTACAAGAAAACAAAATTACTTCTCAGATGCTACAAAAAACCTCTTCTCTGCATGAATGTTCTTCTTTCCACTTAGAGGGAGAGGAAAAAATAAATCATCATTTGATTTCTCTCTTTCCCATAGAGGAAGCAAAGCACATTCAGTGAAGGTCATTTTTCACTTTCGCCTTTGATTTACCACACAATTAATCAAAATGTGAGGTCTGATTTTAGTTCTGGCTTCCTTATGGCCGTATTACTAAAATATTTGATAGACTTACTATAGGAATTTTTTACAGTTCTTGAATTCCACTTTCAGAGCCGTGTAATGTGCTTAATAAAGCACCAGCCAAGCCTCTGACCCCAGTACAAATTCACTCAAGTGAACAGAAAAACTGGAGAAAGACAACAGGCAAATTTTCATTTTTCTGGAATCTCTCACTAAAGTGGAAAGTTACAGATATTGCAATGACTCTGGCAGTTAAAGCCTTCCTTTGCAACCAGCAGTGCACAAAAGGGAGCCTGAAGAGGGAGAGAACCAGCTGTGTGCACTTGCAGGGGACAGTAGGAATGTGTGAATCCGAGCACCAGATCTCTCAGTGCACCTTGCACTTCTTCGGGAAGAATAACAAAGCAATGGCAATACAATATTTTGACAATACAATACAATACAATATTTGACAATACAATATTGCTTACAATATTTTGTAAGCACTGACAGGCACTAGGCAAATCTTGGCCATTTGGAGTCACTGCACCCTTCAATAAGGTTCTTCCCTCCATTTGTAGTACAAAACCTACCTCTCCAAACCATAGGTTTTCCACCTTTTTAACTTGATTCCTTTACAAACACTAAATCTGCTACTACTGTGCATCTTGCTTCTCTCATGATCTTTTATTTCCTTCCTCATACAGTTTCTGACCTGTCCCTATGAAACCATTTTGTTCCACATCTGAACAGCGCTATTCAGTGATATACAACAGCGAAATCATGTGAGAACCTTGTTCATTCATACATCCAGCCCCCCAAGTGTCATGCAGCCAATGCCAAGCCTGGACAATATGAAACCTCTTTTAGGCTGCTTTAGGTAACCTGTGGAAAACCAGTTCAGAAGCCTAATTAGCACTTGCCAAATCCTACTGAAATTGCTGGTATGTCTTAGTATATTAACACGCCCCACTTTACAGACACATTTGTAGAAATATGGTATTTTCTCCCAGTTGACAGATGCTACTGAATCTCACATTCAGCAGCAAAACACTTCATGTAATTTGAACAACCTCACTCCTGCGTGATTAAATAATTATTGAAGTAACCTGGTAGAAAGAGCAGAATTCTAAGCCTTGTGAAAGCATCCCTGAATAACCTTGGGCAAATTATTATCTACTCTCGTCTCCATAAAATATAGATAATGGTATTTCCTTTCATATAGGGGTACTATTCACCTGAATAGAGGCCCTTAGGGAACAAGCATAGGCCATAGGAGTGCCACTTCCAGAATACAAATATTACCCAAATTCACTTGAAAAGTCACATTTTTGAAGGCAGTAAAGCATTGTTACTGACAAGAAGTTAAACACTTTGCATACAGTCTAATGGATATGGTTATTAGCAATTTTCATTGTCTTCAAATTCTGTACAGGAACAGAAACGTTCATTTTAAAGATGAATTAACACAAATAAAAAGGACAAAGAACTAAAACTGCAGGAAGACTTTTTTCATTAGCATAGCAACAAAGGGGGACCACTCCACTGAATGCAATGTCTTTGTTCCTTTGTGTACATTTTTGTGAGCCTCTTAAACTGTAAGGTTAAATATACGACATTGAGGATTCTTCATTTGAAGTGTGACGTAGTTAAGCACAAAACTCATTCAGAATCACTTTTAGACAGTGTGAGGGGCCATTTTGGTTTTGATTTTGTCTCAACACTAATTGTCAGAGGCATGGCAGGGGAAGGGTTGCACACGTGCCACTTCCACGAAAGCCTCGTCTCTGATGTGACTTCGCCTGGCAGCACCTCACATGGGACAGGCAAAGAGCAGGAGACACTGCACCCCCCAGAGACAGTCTCCAATCGGATGGCGAAAGGTCTCCACCAAAGGACTGAAGTGGAACGTTAGACTGAGCCAATGGACTCCTGCCAGCAGGCAGTCTGGGAGGGGCCAGGGGGTACAAAAACTAACTGCGTCATGAGTTTGGGGGGCTTTCTGAGATGGTACTTTTTGGTTTTGAGGCTTTTTGAGTGGGGGGGCTCCCTCATAGGCTCGACTGGGGCTCGCTCATGGGGGGCTCACTGAGTCGCTCTCTCCTTGCCCGGGCCCTGGCCTGTTTTGCCCCGGCTCCAGCCTGCCTTTCGGCCCTTCTGCCCTCACTGGCTCTCGCTCGCCCTCGCGTACCCCTTCGCTCGTCCCAGCCGCCGCCTGTCCGAATCACCTGTGCCCAACCCTGCCTGCCTCTGTTCCAGCCGGCCACTGTGGTCCCCGCCACGACTTTGTCCAGGGTCGCTCACCTCCTGCCCGACCACCTCTCACCACGTGTCCGGCCGTCGGTCGCCGCGAGCGCTACGCCTGTGGGACCGCCTCTCGCTGCGGGCGCTGCGCCTATGAGGCCACGCCTCTCCGGGAGCGGCGCATGCGTCCCAGGCCTTTCCATTTTCTTTTCTTCTTTTCTGTCTTTTCCGGCCCTCTTTAGTGGAGCAGTTACTTCTTTCTTTTTGTTTTTTGTTACCCATAAACGGTTCTCAGATACAAAGTTTGTCTCGGTTGACTTAATTTCGTTCCTGACCATCTAAGTCTAAACTCCTTGCAGTTCCCCTCAGTGGAATGCGAGGGACAGTACAGTATGGTTCTTAGTAGATATTTTGTAGGGTATGTTTTTGATTACTGGATTGCATTACTCTTGCTCACAATAAACTAAAAACAAAAAGAAAAAAAATGGACCTAGATTTAGCAAATACAGCAAGAATTAAGATGAGTAACTGTACAAGCTGTCTGTGAAAAGCACCAAGTTCTATTGACTAAATGCCTTTTTTATTTTTTAAACACTAGAAACTGTACATATAATTGTAAAACCTTTTCTTTTAACAACACCCGATATAACATTACTTAGATACAAAACAAGGTATTTGTGAACCCAGCCTTTACGGTCATTTTCTCTAAACACCAGTGTTGTTCAGAGATCTCTCCCAATGCTGACAACAGTCCCCAATATGTAGGAAAAAACCCCTCAGAGAAACTCTGAGCTCTTGAGTGCTTAACTTTTCACAGAAGGGGCCATATCTGAAATAAAACTGCATTTTACTGCAGAGCATCAGAAGCAAACATCTGTTTCTAGATTTCATCTTAAATCTTGTTATATTAAAGAAAAAAAAGGAGGGGCGCGAGGGTGGGGGTTGGGGGGAAGACCACTGCAGTAGTTATGGAACACAGTCATATCCATAAAATGGTAAGATACATTCAGATTCAGAGAACTACCAGGAATGATTTTGGGGTTTTATAACTGGCATGAAACTGATGCAAAAAAAATTCCAAATCTGCTACACAGACTATAGAGCACTTATATAAAGGTTAAGAGGTACTGTAAAAGGTTTTGCATTAAATGAATTATCTGCATGGCTAAACACCAGCCAAATTTTACAAAATTTTCCTGTTCTTCCAGGCATATTTTTTAAAATCCCAAATTCTGCATCTACATCTGTATAGAGTCCTACAGTACAATTCCATAGTGACATATCTTTCCTTTAATGACAAGGCTTTGATTGAGACCTCTTATAGCAAGGATCATTTCCCTCAAGTTTAGATGATATTCAAATCAAATAATGTTTTGAAGGGGGAGCAAGGAAAACAAAAGAAATAAATTTATTTTTGTAGAAACAGATGGAGAAAATGCAGAACATTGTTATATTTCATGAAACTGCTGTCTGTGTAAGAAATGAAGCACAATTTATTATGTATTCATTTTGCCCATCTGCTAAGTGTATCATTAAGACAATGAATTCAGTTCATTTCCTTCACTCCCCAGCTAAACAGTGCAATTAGAGTTTTAGAACACAGCTACTGATAAAAGGAACTTTTTTCTATTATTGTCTTTTTTCCAAGTATTCTCTCATTAAATAGCTTGAAAGGCTTTCTTCCCCTCTCTTATTTTCTCTTCTAGTTTTACCAACTTCTCTTCCATATTTTCAGACAGATTCTGAGTTCTAGGGTTCAATAGCATTTGGGGCATTTTTTTTCCAACTGCATTTCTAGCCACATTAGAATATTTAATAGGATGGAAAACAAAAAACATTATCACTTTTAATACCACAGAAAAGCCTGTTTTGAGCTTCTGAAGTTTTTTCCTTCTTTTTGAGAAACAATGTAATTTTCTGTAAAACATAACATTTTAGAGATGATAAGGACAATTGTGAAATATGATTACTCAGTAAGACAGGGCTTTTTATTGTTATTACTCTATCACCTCATGGAGGCTAGAGGATGTGGGTAATAAACAATAATAAATTAGGCATGTCTCCTCCTCCTCCTCCATGTGGAATCCCAAAGGCTCAGGCATAACAATATGGCAAGAACCAGGATCTTACCTTCTCCAGCACTGGCAGTATAAGCAGCTGGAATGGAAGGCAGAATGGGAACCATCACATCATCTGAGTGGCTTTACAGAGCATTACAGGAGTTGCACAGGACTTATGTCACTGTCAGTGATGAACGTCAAGCCAAAATAGAGGCAAGCTGGGCCCATCTACAATTTTATTCTGCCCTTTTTATTGTTTTAAGAGTATTATAGCACATAAAATATTAGGAATATGTAGGTATGTGTGGGTTAGGTATAAAAAAACCCCAAGAACACATTTCAAAGCTACTAATATAAGATCTTTAAAACCATGATTTCTGGCATTCAAAGTCTTGGGCCTTTCTCGCATTGTAATGTCTCATCTTGATCTGTATGAGGATCACTTATCACAGATACAATTGGGCTGTAATTAGCAGCATCATCACGACCCTATTTTTGGTAGTGTAGAGCAAGCAGCTTTTGTCAGCACAGTTATGTTAGGCACAAATTACCCCTCAGATGCCATAGTCGTGTTTGTAGAAGCGAGTTTTGGACACTAAGCCAGACCATCCAGCTTCTCAGCAATCCTGTTTTGGCAGTCACCCTGATATTTAAAGCTTCATCTTTGACAATTCTGACTTTGGCTTTACTGCCAAGCATTAAATATGCTATTTCATTAACTCCCTGTGCAAGTTCTCCGACAATAAAGGCTGTAAAAGTATTTGCACCAAAGTGATCAAGCGGTCTACTTCCACAAAAAAACCCAACAAAACAAATATTTTAAAAAATCCAACCACAGGGGGAAAAAAAAGGCCAAAGCAAAAATAACTTGGAAAAAAATACATACTAACAACACTAACATACAAAAAGCACATCATTCTCTCAGGATAATGTGCTCCATATGGCTAAAACATTAAGGATGCCAATCTTTTTACATCAAGAAAATTGTTCAACAGAATTCAAATATACTGTTACTGACAAATGATTTACATTAAATCATTTTCAGCAGAAGTTCCAACTAATATATGCTAGCCACAAAGTTACCTAATTGTAATCAATGTGCACTACATCAATTCAGCTCAGATGCATTCTTTGTTCAGCTTTCTAGCTGTTCTGACAAAACCCCTACAAGAAAGAACTTGAATAAGACAATTATGAGTTGTGCTAAATGTCCTTTTCCTCAGTTCTTACATCTCTAATCAACAGTTATCATTACGGATGTAAGAGTAGCAGTGATCACTTTAAACAAAAACAATATTCACAAAAGCAAGAAAATTCCTAATTAAGGTTGATATTTCCAATTCATTCTATCCACTCTAGATGCCACTGCTTTCCGAGCCTGTCAAATTACCCACAGTCTGAAGACTGAAGCAGCATCACAGGATTCAATAGGGACTGAGAATAATCTAGCTTGGAGTCCACACATTTTGAAATGGACTTGAAATTATATCAATCAGTGGTGGCTCCTGTGACACTTATGATTTGCTTCTCAGTGAATTGTTTTTCCATTCACAGTATTCAGAATGGCCTTCTGCACTAACAACAGATTTCAATTCTGATTTCATGCAGATGTTTGCTGAGACTTCATTTCTGCTGTTGCATCTCATGCACATATTCCTCCTTCTTATCTGGTACCCCACTCACTGCTGAGGACTGAGCAGTGTCCTTGGAATTCTGCAAGGGAGACATTGCTACTTTGAGTGAAACAATTTTAAGAAATCTGATAAATTCAATTTTTTTTCCAGGAAAGACTGACATTTTTCAGGCAGCTTGATTACACCTAGATTTTTCCAAATATATTTAAAGCCACTGAAGACTGAAGCAAGCAGTAAGTTTTAGTCAAGGTGAAGTGTTCCATTGTATTTATCTATTTGTGAAATATTAATCAGACACTTTTTTTCAGAAGACAAATTAAAAACGTGTGGGAAAAAAAATCAGGAGATTCTCAGGTCTATGCAATACTCATTAAGTGTTTAGGCAGAAAAAGTATTTTGACATTTAAAAAAAAAAGAGACTGAAACTACTCATGGTTTCCCTCATTTGTTTGCATTGTTTCAGCATATTGATTAAAGTGAGTTAAGAAAAATAACTGGGATTAGGACTGAAGTTATCTGAGATAATTCCTTGCATCAAACTATGGAAAATAAAGCAGAGAAAAGCCAGATGAGGTTAGAAACTGCAGGTTTAAGCCTTGATTTTACAATTCTAAATGTCTAGTTTAGCTGTTGAATGCCTGAAGCTAAAAGATATGGTAGGAAAGAATATGCTTATGTAAAGAGAAAATCAATATAAATATGTCTTTCATTTGTCAAAAGGCAGGGAAAATACACTATTGAGTAGTGAGGTCATCTTGTTTACATCAAAGTACTGCATGGCTTTATTGATTAAACTGGTAAATATGAAACTGGCACAAGTTATGATAAATTCAAAAAGCAAGACTATTACTTCAAACAGGTAAAGAATCAGGGCATTCATTCACTTAATAGAATTTCTATGCAAAAACTCCACAAGCCAGCATCTTTAAATTTTGCTGAACTGCAGCATGGAGTGTGAAAGAATGGAATCCCACAGTCCCATTACCTAAAGACAGCTCATCCATCAGACAGAAAATTGTTTATCAGTGGGGTAATTGCTTGAATTATTCCCAGGTCCCATGGCAAAACAAGATGCCCAGATCTAATTTTTGTTATGCAAAATAAAAATCTCCTCTGGAAATCTTGCTGTAAAAAAAGCCTTTCTGGAGCCAAAACGCTCACATCTCAACATAACTTGGGATTACAGTCTAAAACCTTTTTCTTTAGTGGAGGCCAAACAGGATTTCCCAATAATACAAAACTATTTCTGATAGATTAATAAAGAGTAATTGTGGGTTTACTGACCCTTGAGCTTTTGCACTATGTTCATGCCCAGTGGCTGTTAGACATTCTCAGCACTAATTGAACAATATAATGCACTCCTGGGGATGCAGCATGTTCATCCCATGATTATAAAAGTGGTAATTGTGCACATGAAACTTCATCATGAGGCAAAAAGTTTTATTAAAGCAAGAGTATCAAAATGCTAATGAAATTTAGACAACTCATCCATGATAAAGGGATAATTTTCCTTATTTCCTCAATGCCAGCGTAACTATTCAGTGTTAAAGGTGACAAAGTGTTAAATCCTGGCACTCCAAGTGATCTGTGTGGGATACACTGATCCTCAGCCTCCCCAGTGAAGGGACAGCTGAGGACAGGATGTAGTGGCTACACGAGGCACACCCTTCTACTCATTCTTGGAAAACAATGTGAATTTTGCTGCAGTAAGAGTTCATTAAAACAGGTCACTTATCCAAGGAGAAGCACTAAGTATCAGTAGCCTGGAACAGAACTAAAGCAGAACTGCCCTAGCATGGTTACAATTTTGTGAAAATATTTAGTGCATACACTTTTCTCGACCTGTTCCATTGCTTTATAAATTAAAACAGATTCAGGTTCTGCTAGAATAGTGATGAGTACAAAATGAGTATTACTTTCTGGCTCATTTCTTGATATTAAAATATTCCCCACAAAGCAAAATACATTTTTAAATGACCCCTGAAAGAATAAGCTATTTTCCAGGTATCAGTAAACAAATGCGGTTGTGCCGTTTCAACTGCTGGTTTCTGAAGAAGATCTCCAGGACCTTTATCACTACAGACTGGCTGCAGTTTCCTTCACATGCCTTCAGACACACCTTTTTTCCTTTTTTTTTTTTTTTAGTTGGAAATCAATCGATCCATCTTTGACATGACAAATAGTTTACTTGCGTTATTTCTGCACTAGTGGAAGCAACCTATTAAAATCAGATTTTTTTTTTTTATATGGGAGGTAGCTTTACAGTTTTGGTTTCCAGCAAATAACACCACAGCTGAGAGTCACATTTCCCACTTTTCCTTCCGTAGACAAGTTTTCACTTACTACTTTTATTCAATACTGTTGAATAAAACTTATTTTGCTGACAAGTATGGCCCCTCCCCTCATGAAAAGATGTGCAATCTATTGTTCACTAGAGCCATTTTGTTTCTAACAATGACAAAATACCTACTTTGTGTCATGTTCTACTGCATGGCTAACAAGAACACAACATCTGAGCCATACATCTATATTCTTAAAGCCTCAAATTAACACCATTTTAATATAGCAATAATCCTATTAGCATAATTTCTCTGCTGTTGAATGATAACACACTCAAGTTAATTTAACTGGTTGAAATTATGGACTTTTATAGATCATTAAGACTATTAAAGAGACCAAGCTAGCCTGTTCTTGATCCAAAATTACATATCAGAGTCACCCTTACTATGGTTTGAATACTGACCCAAATAATCTGATGTCATTTTTTTGTAATTGTTTCCAATTTGCTCAGTTCTACTCCTTTTCAGCTTTGTAATCTCCACATTATTATATCTCCTGCATCCATGAATGTTACACACATGGCAGCTGATATTAAAGAACTGTATAAACATTTTTGGTTCAGTAAAATCTGTTGTAGGTATTCACAAAAAGCTTTGGCAATTACAGTCTGATAATACAGTTTGAAAGTGTAATAACCAATTTTGAAAAAAGTTATGGTGATGAACTTCACTGAAAACTGACATTTAAGTCAAATAACTCAAATAATCTTAGTTATACATTTATATGCTTTAAATGCTAAGCACTTTTCTTTCCTGAAGTCTATAAAGTAGAAAACACAAACATTACCTTTTATTGGGAATTACAGCATTTTAGAGCATCTGTCTCAAAGCATCAATGCTTCTGCATTTTGTTCTACCTGTTTTTCTCTGCATAAACCATGTGCATGTATTTTATCTTTTGAAATTTGTAGTTTCCCCAACTCCTACACTCCTGAGAAAGTCCCTGTGGGGCCTTACAACCCTGTGGTGCTTTTTCCCTCCTCCTCCCAGCACTGCTGGGAACCCCTTTCCTCACCTCCCTCCTTTGGCTTCCCTCTGCTCAAGCTGCTTCCTCAGCTGAGTGGGGAAAAACTAGAATACCTCCTGACACCTTCACCAATTCCTCACCCTCTTCTAGGCCAGGAATTCGTAAGGGGAAGGCTGAAGTGCGGCCACCCCTCACGGCGGGGCCGCTCTGCTCCCTCACCGCAGTCCCTCAGGTCAGGACGTTCTGTCAAGCTTTTCCCAAAGCACCGCCGAAGAAGGGACCACAGCCCCGAAGAAAAGCGTGAACACATGGCAGCCGACACAAAGCGGCGGCCTCGGGAAGCGGGAGCTGTCCACACCTCTTCCAGGGCACCATCCCTGCCCTCAGGTGTGCGGAGCGGAGGGGCGGCCGCGCCTGTCCCCTCAGGCGGGAGCTCATCCGTCGGCTCATCCCGCAGCCGGGGCGGGCGCAGCAGGGCCGGCTTTTCCCTCCCGGCTCAGGGGCTTTCCCCGAGAGGTGCCAGGAGGCCCAGCACAGCCCAGCGCCAGCCGGAGGAAATTCCCCTTTCCAGGTCCTTCCCTCGGGCTCCCCGACACGGAGCCCCAGCGCCTCCTCACACCTCCCCCGTGCCGGGCAGGCTTCTGGGGGTGCTGAGGGAGGCACAAACCAACACCCCTTAGCGGCCCCTTCTTGTCAGAGTCCCATTTTACCATTTAATCTCTTGAGAAACAAGCCCTGCAAAAGGTCCGGGGGGCCTTTGCCTCTGCCCGGGTGTGTCAGCTCTGTGTCTGTCAAGGTGACTTTGGGCAGGTGTGTGCTCTCCTCCATCCCACAGGGCCTGGTTGTTCCTGCCTGCCCAGCTGGAGCTTTTCCAATGACTGGAAAGAGCAGCATTGAGCAAATATCCAAGGTACAGTTCTTGTATTTTTGTTACTGTATATATACGTGGTATTTTACTGTGCTGGCAAGCTGGTTGGCTTTTTAATGTATAAATATGTAAATCTCAGTAGATAGTTCACATTAGGTGATGTACAGAAAGCTCTAGATGTTGGGAGCAACATTTTAGGTGCAGCAAAATGAAAATTATTCCAGCTAGTAGAAGAGAATAACGATATCTGGGGTTAGTTGGTTGGTTGGTTTTTTTGGGTTTGGTTTGGGGTTTTATTGCACTTCAATAACTACTGCCCCATTTAGTTTGGCCAGTGGTTCTGGTAACAAAAATCTCCTCAATAGTTAAAAATCTCGGCTTTTTCTGCTTTTTATATGTTGACCAAAATTTCTGCCCTAACAAAATCATGAATGTAGACACTATGTAAGAATAGAATGGACTTCGCTTCAGCTACTCTCTTTAATTCATCAGAAATATATGTGGGCTATGGAAATTCTGTAAGTAAGCAGACATCTTGATTAATTGCTGGAAAGACACAAACCTTGAAAAAGAACATTCTTCAAAGTAAATAGATTTTCCTTCTTCAGTATTAGTAATTTATTTCTTTGTCCAGCATACTTTCAGGCAAAAAAACCCTGAGTGTCTTCTCTCTTTTCCATTGGCAGGTGCTTACCTTGTCCTTGCAATTTGGTTTATTATTACCAAGTTGCTGTTCTGGACTCCTTATCTTCTGTACTTTTGAGTTTCAGAGGTCTTTAGGATTTTTTTTAGTGGAATCTTGTTTTTTAAAAAGCCTTTTTTTTTTTTTCCCCTGACAATTATTAAATTGCTACTTTTGCCCAGAGAGGAATTGAATGAGTTCAAAAGAGTGGGTTGTGAACCTGGGTTTTGCTTAGGTGAGCAGTTGTCATAGTAGAGAATGCTACTGGCTCTCAAAGCTTCAAAATCAAGGCATGAATGCTCTAGATTTGCTAAACTTAAAATATCTAATTAATGTGACAAACCCTTATTTAATTTTCCCATGAAGATTCAAGTAATTTGGATAAAAAGTATACCTGCTGTGCTTTAGATTGCAGCAGAGGAACTCTTCACTTTGAAAAGTTTTGAATTCAAGACCTAATACTTAAAGACTGTGATCCATGGCTCAAGATAATGAAACCAACCTGTTCCAGACAATGACATTTAAATAATTAGTTATTCAAAGTTGTAGAAGTTATTTCAGCCTATAAAGTTCATACAATTCTAACATCAAGAATTTGTGAATAGTTAAAGAAAAAATAATTTATTTTAGTATTATTTGACAGTGCTCACCAAATAGCCCTGGAAGAACTCACATGTATGAAATTCTGAAAAGGTATTTTGAAGAGACTGACTGAAATGTTTAGGCTTTCCTAACTGTCAGATTTCGTATTTGGTAGTCAGATGTACAAATGAGTAATAGAGCAGTTGGAACAGAAATTTTTAAAGAAAAGTATGAGCATTCTCTATAACACACAAACAAGGAATGAGGTAAGTGTGGCAATGAAAAGTACTTGTGCAAAGTGTGCCCACTGGAACCCACCTGTGAGCTAAGTGAAGTGTGAGGGAGTTTTACTTACTTGTAAACAGTTTATTTTTGATCCTAAGCAATATTAATAGAGTAACTGGCTTTAGGAATTACTTGTGGAAGTTCAGTATGACCTGAAAAGAAAGTAGTAACATTTTGTCCAGGATGTGGACTTTGTCCTAAATAAATTACTGTTGTCCTTGCTGACACCTTGAAGAATTTTACTTCATAAAGATATTACATTCCCCTACCCTCTTTTGACATGTTGTTAGTCAAGATGTTTATCTGTATTAGAATGGCTGACATTACAGGTTGTGTATGTAGCACAAATAATGAGTAAAACAGATAGAAATGAGGAAAATGAAGCTCTAAACAAGGCAGTAATGGCTGCAGAACCATTATGTAGAACACAGAAAGTTAATACCATTTTTTAAATTACTGTAATTTTCTTTCAAATCTATCTGCAGCACTCATTCCATATTGTTCTTTCTCCAAGACAGAATGCTTCTCTCATTTCTCTTAATTCCATTGTTCTTACCTATATTTGTGTGATGAGCACATTTTTACAGCCAACTTTGAAAATAAATGCAGGTAGAAAGTGAACTTTAGACAGAATTAAAGCACTGAAGTTTAAGAGTAGGTATGAAGTTTGATGTACAACTCAAAGCTCTGCTTCTGTGCATCTGTAGAGCTGTGCTTGGCATTAAGGATCACTTGCTGCTTATCTCACTCCTAAGCCTGATAAATATCCCTAAAGTAGCTATTTTTCTGCCTAAATCCAAAATACATGATCAGTAAGTGTTGAAAAGTACATTGAAGTTGTGCCAGCAGGGGTGGCTGGTGCACAAAACCCAGAAGCACACCTACTCAAAGAATAAGACATACTAGATATGTGTAGAGGGCAAAAAGATCAGACCTCTGCTACCAGATGAATTTCTGTGTTTGGTGACTCAGATTGCTCTAAGGAAGTCCTAGTTTCAAAATTAAAATAAACAATCAAAAAAACCCAAAACCAGCCAACCAACCAAATGAAAACAAACAGAAACTCAAACCCCAAGAGCCACACCAATACCAAGTATTTAAATCTTAAGAGAATGTTTGGCTTATGTAAGATTGCATCAAGAAAGAAACAAAATAAACATGCTACAGGTGTTTCCTTGGCTGACATTTCTTCCATCCCTTTGATGGGTAGAGGTGGAGATATTATTAAAAACACTGCACAGATATTCAAGAAATGGCTAGGAGTAATGTTTGCAGACAAAATTACGGAGATAAGATGGCAGGGAGGACGTCATAACTTCAGAAAAGCTTTTTGGCCCTCTAGATTTGGTAGCTTCTAGAAGTGGTAGGTTCTCTCTATGAAAATACCAGGAAAAGTTTAACAAAACTATCTAAGTTTTAGTTATCTTTTAGTTATCTTTTAGTTATCTTTTATGCTGATGTTTGAGTGTTATTTTCTTTGAGTTAGCTGTGCATTTCTCCTTCTGTCTCCTTGTAGTTGATGCATAACAATTTTTAATTTTAAAATATTACATCCCCTCAGTCTGTAAATAGCAGTTTGGCACCTGCGGCTTTTCCAGGACTAATTATGGAGTTTTATTTCCTGATGCTTTAATTAATCTTGTGTGAGCTGTAAATGTCAGTACACAGTTTTACAGCATCTTTGCTGTTGGGAAGTCAAACAGTTGAAGGATTTTCTAACAGGATTACTTCCTCTTCCCTTTCAATTTACTGGGTCTAAATATATGGCAAAACACTTCTGTCTGAAATGACTGCAGTGATTTTAGAGGAGTTCTGCATTTCCAAGCCCTGTTTCTTTGCATGCTGTCACTCACTGTTTTGTTTGTACTCCAAGTCGAGACACAAGTGATACATGTTTGTTCAGACTCTAAATCCTCTTACCTTCAGTTACAAGGCCTTCAGGCTGGAGTTGTCCTTCTGATGTTGATGTAACCTAAATTTTTTCTACTCCAGAAATAAAAATAATGCTTCTGCCCTGTCTCGGTTGGAACAGTTGTTAGCCGGAGAACTGCATAAGAAGCAATTTCCAAACTTGTGTCTCTTCTGGCTATGTGATGTCAGACTTATAAGAACCTAATGGCTAATAATGAGCTGCCTGTTTTTAAGGAAAATTATGTGTGAGTCTCAGTGATAGCCCTTCCCAGTCCTTTTGTCAAAGACTTTTGGCCCCTTTGTATGCTAGATAAAGCTTTCAAAATCTACCTATTTTGCTTTTGAACTCTTCTTTATGTGCACAATGCATGAAGCATTAAATTTTCTGTAAATGGTTATAGCAGAAATGTCATTATATGAACTATTGGCAATCAATAAGCTGTTAAGCTGTTTGCTAAGCATTACGTATAATGTTAAGTCTTATGCATTGTCCTTCCAAAACCAACCCAACAAAAAACCTGGAATTATGAACGTATTTGCTTTGAGTAATTTAAGCTTTGTACAAGGGAATAAACCTATTATATATGTTTGGCTGACTAGAAATATATTAAAGGCAGTACTTTTACCTTCAGATGGACTTCAAAATTTGTGTACTAGCTCTAGGAGCCTCTTTCTTATTTAAAATAAAATCCATAGCTTTCACAGTGTGGGCAGAAAATGTCCATTTTCCTTTGAACACGCCTGTGCACAGGAAGGAAAATTAGTTGTCCTAAGGATATTACTTGGTAATAAACATCCTGATATAAGAACTTTGCAAAAGAAAGAGCCAGTGTGGTGCAGTAAAATGAAGATCAAATTAATCCTTCAGAATTATGTTATTTCAACCTAAGGGACATTACTGATACCATTATGGATGCCAGGGAGGGTATTTCCATTCATCTATTAGATTAATTGTCTGTCTGTTTTACCTTTTTAAGTCACCAAAAATAAGGGAGGAAATAAAGCAGCATCTTAAAAAGGTTTTATAGTGTGAGAAGGTTGCAGGAGAAATTCATTTTCAGCAAGCCCCTCCAAGATCTCTACGTTCAGACATTATACATCTACAACACCTCCTAAGAAGCAGTGGGTGCAACTCAAAGCCGATTTTGGAATTTTGGTCAGGAACAGCCCTTCCATTAACTCCAAAGTTTGCTGATAGACCCATTAGGTATATAGCATATGTCACATTCATGCTAATGTAGTAGAGAGAAGCTGAAGTGATATATCAAGGTATCAGTAAGTTATCCTAATGTGTGTAGCAAAAGTTTTACCTGTATAACAAAATCAAATACTCTCAATTCAGATTGGTTTGTTTGCCACACAAGGCAAGGATGTGATTTCTTTAGGTTAGAGAGAGGCTAATGCCAGCCTTCACTAACCAGTCCTTTCTTGCCATGTGTTTGCACCCTCTATCAGCAGCACGGTTTCAGGGGAAGCAGAATGTGGTACACATAAAACTTTCAAAACCCATCTGTGGGGGAGATGTATCTGTAAGGAACAGGGCAAGAGAAGTCTGCATTGCTGTTGGAAATGGTGCTTCTATGCATAATCACTATTGGATTTTTTCCTAGCTAACTTTCAAAGTTTTGAAAATAGCACTCTGTCATCCCAGCTGTTCTTTGCTGCTTTAGAACTGAAGCCTGGTTTGCATCTGGGGATTGGGCTTGCTGGCTTGGGGTTTGCCTCCTTTGCATTGCCATTGCCACACGAATCTTTCTGTTTGGTTGCTTTATGCAGTTTACTGAAGCTTTGTGATGAAACCTAAAGTTAGATTAGAGCAAGGTAAGCTCAAAGGTTTTGCTTTCAGGTGCTAAGTAGCAAATAACTGGTGGCCACACATGGAAGCAGTTTGCCAGGAACAGCTGCATGTGTGAATGAGGATGCCAGCAACATTCTCCTGTTTATGTAAACAGTGATCTGACAATAGATCCCTGGGTTACTGGACTTTAGATGTTGATATCAAAACGTCTTTGCAAACCAAGTATTGTAACATCCATGTTAGCAAATCTGAGTTTATTTAACAGTTTGTTCAAGTCCTCTAGTAAAATATTCTACCAAAACACTCGTTTCATGCTTTTGTGTGTTCAAGTTGATTTTTGGAGAGCATTGCCATATAAAAAAATATGTTAACATCAAATATTTCAGTAGCAATAGGGACCCATGGGAATAAAATCAAAGATTACTTTTTGATGTCATGAGATAGAAGCTAGACAGGGGTTTATGGTTCATGTCATCAAGAGAAAAAACATGGCAGAAACTAAACATGAAAAGCTGTTGTCTGGTCTAACTGCTTTGAAATAAAACATCGGAAGACCTCTCAGTGAGCTGTACTGGAAAAGAACACAGGCCATGGAGCTTTTATCATGTGTGTGAAGTTAAAATTAGTATTGTTTTTCATTTTGCTTCTCTTTGTGAGTTCTACAATATGCACTCACATTGATACGTTCTGATTGTCCAACATATTTTTAAATAAAATGGATTTACATCAATGCATCTGAGAATTGCTGAGAAAGATGCTCACTTGCTATTTTTAAAAAAATAGCATGTCTGCAAATAACTTCAGTTTTGAAATGTTACTTTCTGCTTCAGTTTCTCCTTTTTCTTAAAAATTTTATGATATCCAATTGTCTGTACATCATTTATTTTCTACCACATTGTTTCTATTTAGTGCTGGTTTTATCTGTTTTCTGCTTTTCTCTTGATTTTTCTTTAAGATAATCTTGAGTGATTTATTTTCATACCAGTCTACTTTTAAAGCAGTAGTTTATAAGACTGTGCTGCCATCCACAAACATCTTTTTTTTCCCTTCCTGCTATGTTCTATCAACTGTGCTGGCAGAGATGTGTATGCGGTGAGGCAGAGGATTCAATCAGGCAGCAGCCTCAGGGACAGCCAAGGTGGCACTTCCACATCGGGGTCAGGATGGGCCCTTGCTACAAGAAGGGCAGGGAGCAGTGGGGTCCTCTGCTCACTTGGTCTCAGCTGGTGGAGAATGTTGGAGTCTTCCCAGAGTCAGTAGCTACAGAATTTTTTGCTGGGCTGTTGCATTAAATTGTGTGGAGAGTTGAGAGTGCTGTGACCTAATACCAGACAGAAATGAGGAGCAAAAAAGCAGAGTAGAGCAGAGCCATTTTGGGGCTCAGAAGCTGTTACGCTCCTTACTGACTCTTCTGGAGCCTCCTGCTTTTGGGTGAAGTGCCAAAAATTGTCTGAACTGATGCAGTGGTTTGCTACCAGGGAGAGCAGAACCACCTCTTACATGGATTGATGTTAATAGCTGTAATTAGGAGCCAATTTGGCTCATTAAATTTCCTTATGAGAATCTTAGAGAAATATAATGAGCCCATGAAGAAGTGTCTTGCTGAATCTTTATTTTTTTGGGTTTTTTCCTTACAATGGGGTCATGTAGTGCTGTGTCTTCAATACCAACACTGGTTCATGTCAGTTGACTGACATTATTAACTTCACCGTCACCAAGAGCAGTAGGTGACAGATTAAGGGCGCTCTGGCAATCTGTACAGACTGAAATGTGCGTCAAAATGCTGTGTGCACACTTTGTGTATTAAGGTTTTAGTTTCATATATATGAGTTTTATGACTGTCATCAGAGTAACTACAAATGCAGATATACAAGCCTTGGGAGCAAATATTGATTTGTTTTGCTTTAATGAGCTTAAAAATTCTGTTCAGTATGATGTTGATGATATCTAAGTACTTGGTCACAATAGAGTAAAAAGGGTGGAAATCTTTTTCTAACTGAGCTTTCCATGTGTGATTGATGCTGTTGTTGATGTGTATTCATAGATACTTGGCCCTGGATTATGCATGAACTAACACATAGAACAAAAATGTCAGCTAAACTGGTATGGAATTTATGTGCCCCTGTGCAGGAGAATGGCCATGATGGTAATGCAGTTGCACTGTTCAGAGAATGCAGGTGTCAATGAAGTATTTTATTTGATAGTGTTTTTTGCCTCAGGTATTAAAAAATAAGCTGATGTTAAAAATAAAATATGTTTCATGTCACTGCAGCATTAGAGAAGTGCTTTTTCAGATTTTACAGATGACGGCTCAGGTTCTGTTAAGTCAGGATGGATTGTGTCAGCCCCACTCTGTTACATAACAGGATATGAGTGATAAAAACTGACAGTATGCTGTGGATGGGAAATAAAATCTAGTTTCCTCAAACCTGGAATAGAATGAATGCAAATTCTTGTGAAGCATTTTGGTACTCTTCTTGACACGGAGAGGGCTCTTAAGCAGAAATAACTCTGCTGATGTCTTGGAACTGGTTTTCTGCTCTGAACACCAAGTACTGCTCGATGCAAATAATTCTGCTCCAGTGGCGCTAATTGAGAGCGTTTTGTTTTGCCTCTTATTTCTGTCTTTAAAGCAGTCCTTCCAAAAAATATATTTTAACTCTTCCTAGTTTAGAACTAAAAAACCGCTAAAAATAAAAATAAATAATTTAAAAAAAATTATTAGATAAATCTCCTAGCCTGTTTTTTTTTGTTGAATATTCTTTCCAAGGTAGTTATCCACTAGGAAATGCAGCCGTAGAAACAACTTCATGGCTCATTTTGCTCTTTGTCCTTTAATAGCTCATTTCTTTTTTGTTTCTGCATAGGTTCAGAATCTACAGCATGTCAAATACCAATTATCTATTTTTTGTCCAATACAAATTTCTGAAATGTTAATGTTTTAACATAATCCTCTTAAATCTTATTGTATTATTCTGTCTTTGTGTTCTCAATTCTAAATCTCTTGAGACACTTTTTTTTAACGGAATCACTCCTGTAGATACTGTGGATATTGCACATACTCTAAAAACCCACAGTATTAAGTGCAATAAGGAATAGGCTCCATTATACCTTATTTTTGAACTGGGGTTGGCCTAATGATGATATGCAATGGATTAAAGCAATTCCTTGTCAGACTGGGCAATTCTCATTTGGTGCAGCTGGTTATGTGGTCAGTGCTGGGTCCTTTCACGTGGAACACCCGACCCAGTATATTCTACAAGGAGCATTGTACATTTGGTCCTGTGCTTCTGGATGGCATTTTCAGGAGTTTCCCTTAGGAGGGAGGGTATAAACCCGTAATTCCAAGGCACCTCCTTTTTCTTGCCTCTGTTTCTTTGAACTTTAATTGATCCCTCTGATTCTCCTTAATGTGGAATACTTTCCTGCAGGAATGACACCAATCTCCTTTCAGGGTTAATTCTAGACTTAGTAAGAGAGACAGGCAGAGCAGTTTGGGACACAGAGCAGCTCCAGTGATGCCCTAATTAATCTTTGAAGGAAGGCAGGAGTGCAATTGCAAGGAAAAATATTCCAGGTCTGTGTTTTGCTTCGAGATTTGGTCATATGGCAAATAAGGAACACGGTCACATGCCTGTGCAGGGTGGTCATGGCAGCTCTTTTCCTGCCTTTTCCCTTTCCCTAAGCGTTAAACACTGTAGCACTGGGGACTTCTGCTGTCCATTGTGTCAATAACATATCGCCTTTAGCACAGACATCAGCTCAGCGTGAGCCCAGCACGCCTGTTTGCAGAGCTGGGTAGTGGCGACTGCTGCAAACTGCACACCACAAAAGTGGATTGCTGCTGAAAATGTGCTTTTTCTGTGTTTAAAAATCATAGCTTGACATTTGTGATTTAATGTGCAGCGTAACAGGTGCTACAGTTTGGGCCATTTTCAATCTCTTGCTCAGACGTGGGCAGCTCTGGAAGCTGACACAGTTCCCTGCTGCAGTGTGTTAGTTATGTGTGCTGCAGTTTGCTTTAATCCATGTTGTAATGCTCATACTGCAGCTTCCAGCTGTTCTTCCACTACATGTAAAAAAACTGCACAAGTTTTTGACAATATTTGGTCTTTGAGAGATCAAACCCCCATATTTACAGGCTGGAGTCATCACTGGCCTTTTATGGTGGTTGTTTTCAACATTATGTGTGTCAGACTCCAGGATTTTCTGCCACCCTACCAAACCATTAAAGGTGTCTGTGTAAATGAGAATTGCAAATTGGCTACATAACAAAGATACAGGGTATGCTGTCTGCATGTACTGCATCACTTGTGCTCTTTCTTTTTGGTATTGCATGATGCGTCCCCCTTCTCACCCCTATTTCTCCATTTTGGAGAATTAACCTCTTACTCTGGTCTCTAGTCATCACCGGATTTTATCAACTGTATATAAGAAATACCACAAAGAAAACAAAAATTTAATAACGGAAGGAGGTTTCTGTTTTGTTTTGCGTTGGTTTGTTTAATTCTAAGGCTAACAGTAATTTCACTGAGTAAATTCTAGACCTTGTTTATGGAGGTTTGTCTCTAAAGTTTGCTTGGCTCACTGTGACAGGTTTTTTTCCTTATGTATTTCCTCACAATATGACCTTTTTACTCATTGTTATGCCCAGTTACTATTGAGAAATACTTCTATGCCCCCATATTTTATGGTAATACCTATTTAATTCTCAGTTATTACTTGTTCTGTAATGACCCAAACCCTGATGTATTTCCATTCTCAGTGTTTCAGATCTCTTAATTTTCAGTAATTTACCAGCCCACACAGAAGAATGGATAAATCAATAAGCAACCAAACAGCTCATTCAAGATACTTAATATTTGCATTGTTAACTGAGATTGGTTAAAGCTAGACACTGGTAGAGCCTCTTTTGGCTCTGTATGAAAAAATAAATGTAATTAATTTATACTCTAGCTCTTTGTCACTAGATACCTTCCATACACAAAAGCTGTTAAAAGTGCTTTTTTTCCCCCAAAAACTACTTTTTAATCTGCTTATGAAATATGCTGGCCTAGAAATTGCTAGCAGATTTTCCTAGATGCTTTTATTGGGTACCTGGCTGTGTTTCCACCAAAAGCAACAAACACAACTAATGATATTTTCAGAGAAACACCACAACATCGATTCTAAGTGGAATTCTCTGAAAATGTGCATGAAATTAACTTTTTTTTACATAAAAATAATTGTATTGTAGGAATATTACAAGACAAATTTGAGAAGAAGAATAAAAAGAACTAAATGTAAACATTACCTTGCAGAACTCCATAGATCACAAATCTAATGCCTGCCCAAAGAACCTGCAGTAATGCATTAAGGGCCTTAGCATCCCAATTCAAGAGAAATTATTGTAATGTAATGGAAAAGTATAACTAAGATGGACACGACCCCAGATTAGTACACATTCATTGAACATTATATTCTGTTGAGTTGGTCTGAGAAATTCATTTTCCGGCTTTAATGGGTTTTATGTTCCAGGACATAGTGGACTTGAGGGTTTGCCATTGTTGCTGAAGGGCAGAAGACCGTTAAGGTTGTCATATGATTTTTGTATCAATGTCATATTTTCCCTTATGAAGTCTCGAGGGTTTGCCAGAAAGTTTCCAAAGTTTGTGCTTTGGGAACAGGGTACAATAAAGCATTTGGAAGTGTATGTCTCTGAAAATTATTCTGTTTTAATGGACATCTCAGAGCAGTATTTTGACATAAGGGGAGTATCCAACTAAAGGCAGGCTTTGGTACTAAATGGACTCAAATTCCTTAAGTATCTTGGATCAGGATAATCTTTTCAGGATAATTGCACCTCATCTTTTCTCATGCACAAGAGTATTTAATGTGATCTTCATAAAACATTAGTCACCAAAGTTGTATAGCAGGGATAAAATTTTGTCTCAGATATTGTAAAGAAAGCAATGAATTAAAAAAAAAAAAGAACCTTAATGTCTTACTAATTACCCTAAAATTGTTCCTGTTATCAGGGAATGACAAAATCCATGAGTTAATTATCCTGTATAAAGGCAAATGGAAACCTCCAAGGGTAGCCATGGTATTTTTAGATATAGAATGTGCCAAATTTGAGGCTGAGGAGAGATTTGTTGTTCTGCAGAGTATATTTTGCTGAAGCAGGAAATGCTGTGATTGCCTCAGCTTAGGAAATAAAAGGGTGAATACATCCTGGAGAGGCCAGTTGTGTTTGGGAAAGAGGTCTGACTTCTGCTGACTCACTGTGAGGGAAGAAGAAATTACTGTGCATTTCAGGTTGGTTTTTGATGGAAGCTTCTTTAATTACTTTGTAGCACTTTCTGAGTATTCCACACTAGGGAAACATTTCCTGCATTCTTCAGAGGCCTAAACAGAGTCACAGAGAAGGCAAGTGGATTGAGCAAAGCTTTACAGAATTACTCAGAAAGCTGGGTACAGTACTTAAACCCAAAAAATTCATATTGTGCAGTTTGCCTTTGGGCAAATTGGTTCCACAGACCAAAAACCCCACACAGATAGTACAGCAGAGGCTGTGATATGGAAATGGCTAAAGGTAGAGACCTGTTTAACCCTGTGCACATGTAAATCTATGTACAGGTTTATATAGATGTACCCACACATGTGGAGCACAGCACAGGGCAATCAACTGAAGCCCAAGGTGGAGGATGTGCTCTTGCAATTCATGCTATAGAACACCAGCCTCCTCTGCATTAGCATTTTCCTGTTTCTGCTAGGTCTGAGAGGTGGTTTCTGGAAATCAGACATTGACTTAGGTCTCAGGTTTAAATAAAACCTGGGAACTGGGGAAGAATATAAAATGAGCAGGTCAAGATGTAGATTAATTAAACTTTCTTGTTTAATTTGAAAGGCCTTCCTTTTGCTATGTCTTGCAAATGTCTATATGAGAATGGGATGCCACTGATCAGCAGTGAATCTGAAATAACATGCTGGGTCTTTTGACTAACATGTATAATTTCATAATGCAAGATAAACTTGTCCTCTTTGCACTTACAACTTACAATTTTTAATGTCAAAACAGTTTCTGCTTTATATGGAAACCATAAAACAGCTAATACGACTCAAAAGATTTGAAAACGATTCTTGCCTGTTTAGCCACTGGAAAAATGAACAGATGCAATACATGCCATCAAACTAATTTTTTGGAAGTAGTGGAAACCCTCTTCATTTCTGGGTTACATTTCCTGGCAGAAGTGCAGTTGCTGCCCAGCTTTCCTCTTCTTCCTATGACATTTTATGTTACACAGCATTAAAAAGCTCACTGGAAATAGTAAACAATCAAAATTTTCATGACTTAAGCTTTGAATCCCCCATTTATCTAACTGATATAGCCTCTATATTTACTGATACAGCATTCCATGACAGACAAATGATCCTTATGTGCTTCTAGGTATCCCCAGCAATCTATAATAGCAAGCTTTATAGTGACAGCAAGCTAGGAACATAGTATGTGGCAGGATTATACAGGAAAAGCTAACTGGGTTACAGAAATAAATTCTACTTCCCCAGAATAGCTGATGCTATTTCAGTCTTTAAATCATTTAATTTAAATAGTTCCTGTCTCAAATTGTTGACAGTCTCCACATTAATGTCTTGAGTCTTTTTAAACCTTGCCATGTAGACTTTTGATGAATGTGTATATATATCCCCCTACTTCTGATTATGTATTTAGACACCAAAAAACATGCAGTAGCCTGTAAAGAAAGCCTTGAAAACAAGTAATCTGTTATTTGACTAACTTTTGTATCATGTAATATAGATTGGTCCTCTTCCTATGGCCTAGCTCTCTCCTCCCTTTCAAGAAGAAAAACAGAAGTGTAAACTCTGCTGGTTAAACAGCAGAATCAGGAAAAGAAAATACATCTGTGCTAGTGAAGCCATTCCATTCTCTGGTGGATATTCCCTTTTTTCAAGCGTCCCAAAGTCTTCTTGTGCCTGTTTTTTTCTGCTGGTTCTTGATGACTCTCATTAATAGTGAATATAGGGAAAGCTGTTTTAAAGGGGCACCTGAACAGTCCTCATTCTCTAAAAACAAATCACGTTTGAACCATTTTGAACTGTGCCAGTCCTGTCACTGCTCTGTCTGGTGACTCAGACTCACAATTAGAAAGGCTTGGTTCGCATCAATATTCAGTTACCTCCCTATGCTATCTATCTGAGTCTAGCATAACTTATGAATCTAATTTATCTCTTAATTTAGTATGAGAGATTCAGTCTTTAAATTTGCATGCTGTGAGAATTACTTAAAACTCAATCCTGCCATATTCAGACTAATGTGTGCTTTGTGGTGTCATGTATGTTGTCTGTTGGCCATTCGAGAGCCAAGACAGTGTTTTGTGGAATTTGTACAAAGTGTCTAAGGGTAAAACATGCAGAAAGCATGGTTAGTTTAAGCATTGCTAGCTCTTCAGTTGGGAAACTTCAGAGAAATCTGAAACTACTAGTATAAAAAAAGTTATTTAATGTCATAACAACAAAGTGTAATTAATATTCACAATACATTGCACTTTCAATTTAAAGAGTTCATTAGAACCTTGGTTTTGGCTGGTTAATGGATACAGGCTTTGATTTTCTGAGTTACAAATGTTTTTAAATCATGGAAGAATCAGTAACACCCATAAAGGATCTTGGCATAACAGCTCTTCTCAGAGAATTTAATAATTGATATCAAAACTGTAAGAGGAAGTTGTTTGTGGTTCAAAATAAATTATAGAAGAAATCAACAGAGAAATGTCTCCTGGCAAACCTTGTGTATTTATTTATGTCTGTAAAAATAGTGCCTGATGAGAAGCAAATCTAAACTTTCCTTCCTTGCATTTAATCATGTTTTCCTTCATCTTTGAGAAGGTTGAACTTTCTTGTTTCCTTACTAGAAACAGAAGGCATTAGGTTTGCTTACACAATGATACAGAAAGCACAGTGGATACTTAAAATGAGACTTCTTAGACACACTAAACCAAATAAAAGGTAACAAAGTTTGTGACAAACTGTCTTGATTACCCAAGATTATTCTTGTTTTGAGATTTTCATTCAGCCTTCTATCATTACAAGTTACCTGCTTGCTGTCATTGCATATTCCTGCTACTTGCTTTGGTGTATTAAATGTGTCCAGTGAGTTTAATAAATTTTTTTAGCTTGATTCAGAATTTGTGTCTGAGTACCATAATTTGGGATCACCACAAACAAGTTGGATATATTTGCAAGGCACCTATTGCAATTCTCCTAAAAGCACATATACCTTCTCTGTTGGTGGTGTTGGTTTAGTGTGATTTTTTTTCCCCACCACAAAAAAGATGAGCTTTTTTCTAATTTTTGCTGGTATTGCAAAACAAACTATGTTACTGGAAATCATTTTCCAGTAAATATTATTAATATATTTTCCTTCTCCATGTAGTCTTCCTTATCTAAAATGAAAAGGTAAAATGTTGGATTTATTTTCTTCTCCTTTACACCCTTTATTTTAGCAGTGTTGCCTCTGTGGGTGAGCTTTTTACCAAAAAAATTTCAGTATTTCTAATATGTCTATTGTCACCAGGATTTCTGTGTGAGAGGGTGATTTAAAATATTACTCATTTGAAAATTTCAGCTGCTTTGTTTGTTCTGATCTAATTGTATCCATGGAAACTGGAGGGCTAATGCCAGACAGCTGCCGAGTTCTCTTCTAAAATGTTATTGAAGTTTGTCAGTACAAAACTTCATAGGCCAGTTCCCAGTCTGCAGGCTTGGATATTGGAGATTTTCTGTAAGATTATGTAAAAGTCATAGTGAAGCTTCTAAAGTAATTTTTTGTTTCATGTGTTCCTGTGGACTGTTATTTAACAAATTAAAAATTTGAGCTGACAGCCTCAAACACATAATGCTGGATAAAGCAAGAAGCGGAGCGGAGTGACTTGAGTGACAGCAGAAGTCAGTGGCAGCCTTGGGGGGAAAAAAACATGGGTACCACTTGGGGAATTGTCCATTATTCACTCAGACACTGACGGAAACTGTACTATTGGGATAGCAGAGAGCAGCATCCCACAGTTCAACTGAATGTATTTGAAAATCCTGTGCAAAAGTAGCCCCAGTTGCTGGCATGGTGCCAGGGTGCATTTTTAATAAAAGCATTTTAGTAGCACTGTAGTAAAGCTTGTGTATTTTCATGGCAGAAGTTTTTTTACCAGGAAGAAGTAAAATGTGATGTTTTAAGATATTACCATGAATAGTCTGTAGTAGATTCCAGCATTAAAGAGCAGTCGTTCTCGGAAAGTCTGGGTCTAGTTAGTTCTTTGATACAGGCGTGGCTTTATTCATGAGCAGTCCTAGTTGAGCCTGTGTTACCAGGGCTCCTCTAAGGGAAGATCCAACATAAGGCTCTCTCTACTGCTTTCACCTTTTTCTGTCCCAAAACTATGTTGGTTCTGGTGGCCAGATCTGTGAGGCTTGTATCTGTTTTTACTTGACTCTGATCAAAACTATTGTAGATTTCAGAGGAACCTGTGAATACTTAAGTGTTTTGTATTGAAATTTTACATTGAAAGTGATTTGTCAGCGGGACTTTATTGGAGTCACCTTTCCATACAAGACCTGTTTTTCAGCAATCTAAAATTGATTAAACTTCATCTGGTAGGAAGCTCTGAGTAAATTAATCTTTCTGCCTTAATAGATCCCTAACTGAGATGCAAATGAGATGTTCCATATCTTGTCAGCGAAATGAGCACAGGAATTGTTTTTCCAAAAGTCCAGTAGAATTTGAAGTTCTGATCTGTAACTATGAAAGTTCTATATGAATAAGATACAAATAATTTCTTACACATTGACTGTGTCAGTTTTGAACAACAAATGGAGGAAGACTCAAGTTCTGCAATAACACCTTTGTGGGTTTTTTTGCTTCCCTGTGTTACACTGAACCTATTCTCAGGGGAAGCCTTTGCACTGATACAATATCCTCAGGAGAAGGCTGGGTGTGCAGTCCTGGCTTTGGGTTGAAGCCTACAACATGGTTTGCAGCACAGACCGTCTCCCCTGTGGTGTATCTACAGCATAACTTGCTTATGAGTGCAGTGAAAAGGGAAAAATTCCTTACATTATGCCAAAGTTGTATTTTTCTTCATGGACATGTCATTCCATCTTCTTATGAGAGCATCGTCAGACATTATAAAGCATTAATGTTGAAACTAGTGGCTCTAGTCTGTAATGCCATGTAACAATTCAGTGAAAAAAACACAATATAATAAAGGTACAGCTTTGAGGGTGAGCTGCACAAAGGTTTGTGCTAGCTCAGGCAAGAATTAATTGCTTTGGTCATGTAAACAGAGATGCCACTAACAAAAAAATGCCACAGAGGCGTTCAGGCTGTATCTGTTCCTGTCTTTGTAGGAAGCCAAATGTTTTTATATCAGCTTTAAGTATTTGCATGTAAAAATTATATGTATGGGATCTGCAAGCCCAAAAACTGTATGTGTAGAACTAAAACTCTGCTTAAGGGCATGCAGGATTGCAGAACAGGTGTTTTCTGAGTTTTTTGAATCAATTAAATATAAGTCTTTTGAGGCTGCTTTTTAGTCTCTTGATACTGATTTCAATCACTTTGTGATTGTTTAGTTGTCAGTTAAGGCATAGGTGATTCTATTTCAAAGCAATGAAACAAAAATCTTAAAATGGTTTGAAAGAGTGAACCACTGTGCAATAGTAAAGAGAGGCAACCAATTCTTTATTTGTCCTTTTCCTCCATCTTCTCTCTTGCATAACATCTTCCATCTTGAATCCTTGCTTTGCAAGGAACTGCAGAATATTTTTCTAAGCAATAATTTCTGTAACTGAAGCTTGGTTCAGAACAGTGCTCCAGTCTGACACGTCATTTAGATACAAAGGAAATAATAATGTAACATGATGGACTAGAAGAGATAGCTGACATCCCACAGACAAATATTTCCCTCTGTTTTGTGCATTTTTGGGAGGGTTATATTAAAATTAATAAACTGCTGCTGTCTTTGAAGGTATATCCTTTTCTATATGCAAATTGCAGTGTCGTGAGGGCAGTACCACTGCAATCAGTATGAGAGGGAAGGTGTCAATTGACCACGGAACATCCACTCCAACTGTCTCTTAACTTCTATTATTTATATCCTGAAATGGACAATGTATTTTTGCATGACAAGTAAAGTGTTCTGAAATAAAAGCATTTAAAGCATACCACAATCAGTTCCAATACAAGACTTGATATTGTAATTGGGTAAAGAATTTTTTAGCCAATTCAGGTAATGAGATATTTAATATAAAGGCTTCAAGATACAAATGAGTTCTCATAAGCACACTATTAACCTGATCTAAGGTAATGAATACTCTGGTACTGGGAGGCAGATAGAGTTAAGGTAGAAAAAATATATATCCAGAGCAGTAAATTCATTTTGTCACTTGAGGCTTGATCCAAAGCTCGTGTGAATCATGGAACTGAAACAGAGGCTGACAGGACTGATCTGAAAACCTGCATAGTGAAGAAAGCTTAATTTGAGAAGAGTTAGTGAGCTTTTTGTCTTGGCCAATGCCTCAAAGGACAGGAAGGACATTACTATGTTTGCATGATAAGAGGATTTCAGAAACAACTCCAAAGATAAATGAGATCCAAATACTGTTACTTTTTTTCATGTTCTCATATCTCACTATAAAAATTTTTTAATACATCTAACAAAAATAATTTTCAAGGCTAAGGTGTTACAATGTATTTGCATTTTAAAAATATATATTAAATTATTCCAATACTGTTTGTTTACATGTGGCATAAAAGGTGTTAGCACAAAATATACAGGAGGAGGGATTGTAGCCTCCTTGAACATGGTAAACAGATGCCTTCCTACTCACCAAGGAGAGGCACAGGAACCTGCCAGGGCTCTGGAGCAAAAGTCTCGTGCATCTTTTCTGTAAAACATCTGTGCTTTGAAGAGAGAGAAATCATTGCAGCTAGAAATACAACATATTTGACTGGGTGCTGTGGGGGCAGTTACTTGTCAATTGGCTGGGAGAAGAAAAATTTCTAACCATGCATCAGATTCTCTCCAGCAGAGATCAAAAAAATCAGACTGCCAACCTAGACCTCCCATTTTGAAGGATTCTTGTGAATACAATAACTTACCCTTTCCAGCAGCATACCAGTGATGTGTGTACAGTCTTTTGGTAATATTTTTGATGTTCTTGCCTTGGCTGGAGTAAAATCAGGCACGGGAACAAGGCCGGAATGAGGCTGATTAGTGGTAGCCTCTGCTGTCTACATGCACAGGGAAGGCTAACAAAATATCCTCTGATCCTGCCCTAAATATTTTGGCCTCCCAACCAATAGGAAGCATCAATGGGGCACATGGCTTGTCAGCTCAAGGCCTCCCGTGTAGTTCTGGCTGGTAACAGTGGCGGGAACACACACAGGTGAGCATGAGGTAGGACTGTTCATTGATATTTTCACCATCATATCTTCCAAAGGTGCTCTGAGATGGTAGGGAGGCCAGGAAGCAGATTTTAAAATTGATTTCCCTGTGCCTGGTACTTGCAGGGTTTGCAGCAGCCATGCTCTGCCCCATGACAAAATGCCTTTCCTGAGTTCCTTTGCCTGGCTCTCTCTATCCATCTCTTTTCTCCAATTTTACATTGGGTCTTCTACACCCTTTGAGAAGGGGGAATCACTAAAAGTAAGACTAAAGCACAGGAAGTACTTAAATAATTTCATTTGTATTTAAGCCTCTGAGGTCCCTAGTACTGCAGAGAAAACAACATAGCGGAGAAGGACATTTGTGCACAAAGAACAGAATTTTGGATTTAGTTAGCTAGCTCAGTCTGAAGACATGGCATGAAACTTTAGGGATTCATTTTTGCGTTCTTAAAAGCAGTTTTCTTTTTTCTTGCAAAGCTTTTATGTCCTAGCCAGCACTGTCAAACACCTTCCAAGTATATGAGAATCTCAGTTAACATTTTCTTTCAGGTTTGTTTTTATTACTTATCATCGATTATAGAGCGGATGTACAAGCACTGCAGGTTAACAGAATGTGCTACAATCTTCTCTAAGCACATGGTTAATGTTTCCTTCATAACTGTTGCAGCATAATTTATCTTCAGGCAATGCAAGTTCAACTGTGCAGCACAGCTCACTAAATACATGTAGCCTGTCACTGGAACCCAGAAAACTGTTGGGTTTTCTTGCCCACGACTCAGATTAGTCATCTCCTGTGAGGGTCTGAGAGCAGCCAGATGACTCAGCCATGAGCAGTAACAGTAATTTCAGGATTACTGGCACTGCTGACAGCCCTGCTGCAGGACCACTCACTGATACAGGAGCCTTCAATAAGCAAACCAGGAACGTGGGATGCTTGTAGGCAGCTTGGGCCAAAAAATATACACTTGAATAAATAATCCCAGTCCTGTTCAAAGAAGAGTTTTAGTTTTTGGAACATAACCTAGGGGATATCCATACATTATTCTTCAGTGATGGGGTAGAAACTGGGTTTAGGAGGTGGTATTATTTCCTTGCAAGTAACTTTTCAGTAAATTGTGTTTCCTACCAGAATGCAGTAATATGCAAGGCTTAGATGTAAACCAACAGGATGCCCTCTCTTCCTGCAGGCCCCTGCACCTGAGTGGATTTCCTAATGTGCTGAAGCATAGAGTCTCCAGACATCTTTTGATTTGTTTCAGTAATGTGAAAGTTAAGAACTTATTCCTATATAACTTCTTTTTCTTATGCATGTCACCTTTCCCTCTCTCTGTCTGGCTTCAAATTCCCTAGAAACATCAGCAATGGCAATCTGAGCTTCCTGCCACTTGCCCATAAGGACAAGGCTCAGGTGACATCAATTCTTACTGTCTGGTGTTAGCAGACACTAGCACTGTTACAAAACAAAGAGCGCCTCTTTTGTTTCAGAAAGTTGTGATTTTATGAAATAAGAGACTTAATTTTTGATCTGATCTGAAAACAAAGTAGCAATTACCCTGTATGTATTCAGGTGAAGAGGGGAAGTTGTTTAATTCCTCTTTCCCCTTACCTTGTCAGAAACACACACTGTTATGGAAGGTTAGAGAAGGAACCCTTGCAAGCCTTTTAGGATTCAGGAAAGACCCACCACATGTAGCCTTTTATGTTCCTTACATCTGGTTTTTCCACATTTGTTTTTCTTCCAGCTCCTGCTAACATGCAAAAGGAAAAGCACGTTCAGGTGGAGAAAATACCATTTATAGTTCCTAATGTCAGAGTGCTACATGGGTAAATGAAAAGAATGCATCTTCCTTATTCCACTCCCACAAAACAAACCCCCAGGGGAAATCCTTTAAGCTCTCTCCAGTTAAGACCCCAGCGGAGTTTCCTTCTTACCTTCTCCCCACATTCACACACACAACCCATGACTTGAATCGAGTGTGAAAGGAGCAGAGGTAGGTATGGACAGTGGATATAATCTTGCACATTTCCTTTGGGCTCTCAGCAGTGTTTTCCAACAGTGTTGCATTTTGTGTTTATAGCAGAGCAAAGACTTTCCTGCTCATTTAATTTTCTCTTCCCCTGCTGCAAGGCTTAGTTCATTAGCTTAAAAGACTGTCACACTTCTGGAGAACAGAATATGTTTGGCAGGGGTTTTGTGGATAGTAATTATCTAAAAATTCAATCAAGCCATTTTTTTGATTGATTTTTGGGATAAGATACACAGGCTTCAGTGGAATTAATTGCATTCTAGTATTTTTTAAATTTATGTTTTGACCATCAGATTGCCCAACCACTCCCACTTCCTTTGGTACATTTATTTTTTCCTCTTATAATCTACATACAAAGTCTCTTCTAGGTATATGCTCTGGCTGTATCGATTTTTTTTTTATTAAATGCCTTCCAGCAATATTAGTATTGTAACACTGATGTAGCTGAAAAGATTTTTTACAGAAGGATAATTTTCAGTCTTAAAAATGCCATTGGCCAATCAGGTAGACTTACTTGAAAACTGCAGAAGGTACATAAACATAAAATAACACTGATTGTGAATGATGACCATTTATTAATGAATTTATTTTCATGGCATAAACTCAGTGTATAAGGCTTAAGGAAGTATTTTAAATAGCAGTGAAAACAAAATATATGAGATCTAAATTACAAAAGCAGAATGGTATTATGGCACTAATCCTAAACAGCTGAAAAATTCTCCCAATCATAATTTCATAAACCATGTGTTCAAGGCTCTAAAGGAAAACTGGAGCAGTTTGCATAGACTTTCATTCCAGGTTTATATAAGGGTAAGTGGTCACTGGCATTTTCATTACTCTGTAGTTCTACATTTCAGACCAAGGTCAGCAAACCTGGGGCTTACTAATAACTGAGGTGATAATGGAGTAGGAGCAAAAGAGAAGGAGAAAGTAGTGGTAAGAATTAAAGTGAATTACATTTTAAACCATAAGCAATTGCAAAACCAAACCCAGAGCTACTGTCTAAGAAACTGCCAGTGCTTCTGGGGTAATGTGTAGGTTCTGGATGTAAAGGACTGTTTCCTTTCAACAGGAGTTAAGTTTGTAGACAAGAGTTCTGTATTTGTATGACAAGAGATACATCCATTTCAAATATTATTTCTAAAACCCACTAGAAACAGTGATCTTGCTACCCATGTAATCACTGAGCCATGGCCAGCTGCAGGGCTGCAGGCAACACTTAACAAAAAGGGCAAGAGGAATCTATTGCAGTTGATTACTCCTGAGGCAGTAATGAAGTAAAAAATCCAAGGCCAGGTGGTATTGTTTGAAGGAGTGTCTCAGTCGGTGCTGAGCACTGCTGCCAGCTGAGGGTTCTGTTGAGCTGTCACCACCTGGCTGGAGTCAGGGCAGTGCACTGCTCCATGGACAAACACTGCGAGGGCTGGAGCCATCCCTGAGGGACTGGGGGTGTCCTCTGGCTCTTCTTCCCTGTCCCCCCTGCCATCTCCCACTCTGCTTGGAAAGAGAAATGAGTTACAGCGAGGGGGAGCAGCAGGACCACTGGCTTTGCTCTCTAAGTTAAAGCACCTGCCTTTGACATCAATGTGGCAACAACTGAGGCACAGCTGAGCCAGAGCTCCTCAGGATCAGTTTAAATAACAAAATGTTTGAAGACCTGTTCTAGAGCTTTAGCATGCCTTGTGCTGCTAAAGGAGGCACTTCAGTGATTCACGGTGGTTCCAGTAGCAGGTCAGAGGTTGCCACTGAAGTCAGCAGGAGTCTCTTTGCATGTCACCTGAAATATTTTTATTGACAGGGTTTTTTTACAAGCATTTGCTTTTTATTATTTTCACCAAAATAAAGCATATAGCATACAGTGTTCTCACACATTCAGGAGATAAATAAGTGTATCTTGAATTCTTTAATGCCATGATAACATACGTAATACAAACTTATTTCTTCATTGATTTGAATTTTAAATACTTGTTTGCCCTTTTCTAAAAACAAACTTTTATTGTGTTACCATACATTTCCCTTGTTAACTTATAGATGTTTAAATATCAACAGGGAAACTGCAGTGATGTGCATTGCTAGAGATAAAAAGTTGCTCTATTAAGATGAAACCTGTATATCAAGTTACCAACCGGTAAATTAAAAAAACCCAACACATTAAATGAATGCTGTCACTTGAACTGATAAAGAAAACCTTAAGAGAATAACAAATACTTCACCCTCACCTCCAATTTGTTTGTAGAATGATAAGAAAATAATCCAATTTTTGTATATCCACATTGACTGGTATGCATATTAATTTATCTTCTGAATTTCATTTAGAATTTACACTAAACTTTGCAATTATAAATAAATAGAAGTATAAAGACAAAATCTCATATTGCCCTTCCCTTGAATTTACCAGCTACAGTAAATGCATAATTTAAGATCATAAATACATTCCCATTCAGCTTAATCAAATACCATAGGACTAACCTCATGTGCTCAGTTTCATGCTGCATAGTTGAGAAAGGAAAAAATCTGGTGGCACTTGGTATCTTTAATGGCACTTCTTTCAGCAAAGGGTAGGATGCATTTTTATCACTAGCCAGGGTCACCCTTCAAAACAGTACCTTAAAATATGCTTGAAAAATACATAGAACACTAAGTAAAGCAACAATTCCCGTGTGCTGTGCCAAGCTTTAGCTAATGGTACAAGGATCATCGTTGCTCGCTTTCACTTCCCCTTCCAGCAGCAAAGTGATCACAGCCTTGCTCAAGTAGCTGCACGTTCCCTTTTTTCCGAGTGGGTGGGTGTTGTAGAATGCAGTCATGTCATTCTGCACAGAGGGAAGAGAGGCTGCCATTAGTGCTGCCTGTGGAAAGCAGCCAAGCACAGGGAAACAACAACATCAGATATGTTAAAAATGCTAATGTGTTTTTTGGACTCCAAAACTACTGAATAATTCTGTTCAATTTTCAGAAATCTCCCATATACACTTACCTGCATCTATTTCCTCACTGAGTTTTCCAGGACTGCACAGATACCACCTTCGTAACATTTTTTAAAATGTCATAGCTGTCAGAGAACAACTGCTCTCCTAAAACATGCAGCTGGGTGATGCCTGTGTGGTAGGATGGTGAGCCAGGGCCTTGGGTGTATATGAGGTGTAAACTGACTGAAGATTTATTCAGAAGGAAAAAAATCCAAGATCCAAACCACAGGTAGCACATGAACTAATTCATTAATCAGATCACCAAAATAGGTGTCCTTCATTGAACACCTGTTTTTCACAGTTAGTGACATTAGAACACCTGCTTATGTTCAAATTATGTATTAGCTGCTCTAAAAAAGGTTCAATGCTTTAATTCAGGAAATTGGTTACTTTTATTAAATCAAGGGCAGAGATTGTGTGGAGAAAATACTAAGACTTCTGTAGTTTTAGGGTGTGTCTGAACTTACTAGAATAAATATTTTTGACATTTATTACACGCTAACAGGGAATTAACAAAGTTCAAAAGATTTGCAAGTCAGTTTAATGGAAGACCATAGTTCAGACAAATCCGGAGTTTTCAGCAGTGTTGGAAAACCTTGAGACAGAACACCCTAAAAACAATCCCAGACAGGGTTACAGTTAACTGCCAGCAGGCATCCACCTGGGAATATGGGAATATGGGAGAGTCAGTTGCCAGAAAATTTTAATCCAAAGAGCTGAATTTACAACATCAATCTTAAAGTGATTATTCACATCTTGAAATTGGGGATTCTTTGTAAGACACAAAAAGGCATCATTCTAAGTAGGTCTGGGCTTGGAGAAAAAAAAAAATCCATCACTTCAATAGAGGCTAGGGCAGCACCAGTAAAAATTGGGGTTTGCATGGAATTTTCCTTTGTGTTTGTAGCCATTGGGGATTTGCAGCTTGTCACAGAAGTCAGTAGCAAATTTGAGATGCTGTGTGGAGCTGGCACTTAAGAGCCGTTTGTGGGGATGATGGGTGGTTTTGTTATGGCCACAGAGTCACTACCCTCTAACATGGACCAAAAGAATCATAATTTCAGGGAAATTGTGTTCTTTTATAAACAAAGGCATTGTGCAAATTGAGACATTGCTGAGGCTGGGTATCCGGCTTGTTTTCAAATCTTAGCACAAAAAATCAGTGGCAAAAAAGTGAACGCTGAAACACCTGAAAGACTTCTTAAGCAGCATATCCTTCCTCATCTTTTACAGGAGCTAAATTCAGCAAGAGAAAGAGCTGTTGCATGTCAATGTTATGAATCAATAGATTTTTCAAGAGCTAGCACAGATAACTTCGAATATATTGTGCACAATAAAATGCCAGCTGGAGCGAGGAAGATCATCCTCAGTAGCTCTGGGACTTGTCCCACTGCCTTACTCCTACCTCCTCCTTGAACCAGTCCAATAAACCTGGCTTTATTACAGAATTGCAGAGCTTTGAGGCACCAAAACTTGTGGTATAAGAGTATTTAGAGATCTTTAAAGCATAAAACCTACAATTCTAGTGAAGTAGATATTAAAAGCATTTATTCCTTTATTTGAATTTTAACCAAAAGTTTTCCAGTTCATGAATGCAACTCTAGCAGAAAAATCAGTAACTAAGAACAGCTCTGTATTTCAAGTTCTTACTTTATTACTGTCAATATGACCTCTTTGGTTATTACAGTTTTCTTAGTCTCTGTGTACATAAGATCCTAGAGTTCACATTTCCTTGCTGAGCTTTCGTTTTTTTCTTTTATTTTGTTATTTTTAACTCTTCTCTATTATAGTGTCCCTCCTAATGAATTCTTTCTCCTCTGAGTAACCCCTCCAGCTTTACTGAGACTCCTGTTTCAGAGCTATGGAACACTGAGTATTCTCCTTACCATAACATTTTGAATTTACAACTCAGCAATAAAGTGCACCTCTTTCATCTCTGCTTAGAGGCTCTTTGCAGACCTAGGCAGCACTTGGATATATTAATTTCTTATTTGTGTTCTGTCCTGAACTTCTATCAATTGCTTTTTACTCTGAACTGCACGGAATTAACATTTAGAACTAACTTCAATAAGAATGGTAAATTCTGTAAGACAGCAATATTTTACTCACTTGATTTTCAGCTCCCTTTGGACTGCTGTGATCTTTCTGAAAGTCATGAAATGCTTCTTGCACCACTTTGTCCAAGTCCACTTTGTCCTGGAACTCTAGCTCAGGATTTCTTTCCAAAATAACAGATATAACCATCAGCAACTAGAACACAGAAAAAGACTGTAAGACTTTAAATTTAATTTTTTAAAATTCAGGTTACATAATAGCACTGGTAGTAATTGCACATGCCTCTTTCAAGCAGGAATCCATTTAATAATGGCACAGGTAATAGTGCACAGATAATAGAATTCTGACTCTGATAAAAGAATCACTGGAAAAGCAGGCTTTTATGAAAGGTTACAATTGCTGGTGACTGCCTAGGTAAGGGCACGGTGTAAATGATTGACATTAACATCTAACTTGGCTGGGAGCCAGGAAAGTTATTTTCCATTATATTCAGTTCACTGTGTAGCTGCACAAATGCTGGTGCTCAGTGGAGAGAGTAAAAAGCAGCAAACACTGAACCTCAGCATTCGGTATTCTGAGGCATAATCACAGATGGTAAAATTCTGTTATGACGAAGTTTATAAAAACCAAAGACAATAGTTATCAGTAAAGTCTCAGTTCATCAGAATTTACATTCCTTATCTCCGAAAGAGGTTTAAAATAGAAAGGTGAACATGATGAGTGTCCTGTTGTAACATCTACAAGTAGGCAGTGGAGTCTGCACTGGCCATCTTGAGTTTGGTAATGTTGTTCTCTTTTAGCAAAAACTGGGGATGTTCCAGCCAGCAGCCTGACCATGAGCTGTTCGGCAGAACTGAGAGGGCTCGGATGTTCCTGGGGAGGAGAACTCACAAGCACCAGGGGCACGTAGTTGGCGACCAGCAGTGAATGGTGCTGGCAGCACAGATGCCAGGTACCAACGGTACAGATGCTCCTGCTCTGCTCTAAAAGCAAACATTATGTGCAGTGCTGGGGAAGAAGCTTAAACAGCCTCTTGCTTTACTGTTAACAAACATAAGGAAAGGGGAAATTGGCTGACTCAGCAGTGTAAAGCTACTTACTAAACAGTCTCAACAAAAGGGGAAAGAAGGATCCTTCAGAGGGCAAACTGATTTTAGAGCCTTTTTCCTCAGATTTGGAAAACTGTTAGGAAAAGGCATGTACTAAGGACTTGAAGGAAAGCTACACTGAAATTATTGGATTTTTACTTTCTCTGACCTAATTGTATTGGTACTGTCATTAATTGTTGCAGAATGGCTTAGAGAACAAGGCCATAAATTGCTAGAGCTAGAAACTTTGTGCAAGCCGAACAAAGTGTAAAAGCTGAAGAGTGCGTGGCTCAGGCTGAGGGTCACAGTGACCTTAAGTGCTGGGGAAGATATCTCTTGGGAAGTACCTAGGTGATCTAATGGTAGCACTGGGGAAGTACCTTCCTTAGGTGCCAGTGTGATGTAGCAGTAAAGGAATGAAGAAGATTAGCTAGCTGGGGCCCTGCATGGGATGGATATGTAAATTAGGCCCTTTGTGGTTGACCAATGATCTTGTAACTTTAAGCATAACTAACTGTAACAGTATATAAGCAGTGGCAATCTGAATAAACTTTGAAGCTTGTGCCCTTAACTCATATTGAGTCGTGTGCCTGGTTTCCCCTGCCGTCAGCAATTAATATTTGCTGAAGGGGAAGAATATCCAGAATTTGCTCTATTCTGAAAATATAACAGGAATCTGTTTAATCATAAACAATCCATGGAGAAACAACTGAAGCAAGTGTTTATATGGAAAATGCTGTTTCTTCAAATATTTCAGTCTAGGTTATTTTTTTGTTTTGTTTTAGGCTGTAACATGCTAATGCACATTATAAAATGTCATTAATTGTTTGCCACAGACCTCTACAATGATTTGCCTGTATTTTGGCTGGTCAATGTTTTGCAGCATATCTTCAACTAAGAGGGAGAAATTCATTTCATACATCGTCATATCCGATAAGGTTGGTTGCTGAAAAACAAATAATGCTTTTATTCAAAGACCACATGCATTAAATCAAACCCACCCCCAGGCAGAGCCTATTTGCTTGGTGAATAAATAATACTCAACTAAGAAATAATGACCACTGTAGATCAAAAAGGGAGCACATTTCAGAGTCCATGACTTGGAAAGAATCTTCTGCACTTACGATTTTATAAATGTGTTTTAATAGAAGTAATTTGCTGTCCTTCTATTCTAATTTTATTTTACTCCAAACAAAAAGGAAAACTTGAAAATACTTTTCTTCCCCCCAAATAATAAGTTACTCTAAAACATTATGGCATAAAATACACATTAATGAGAAGACATTTCACCATTAATAGTCAGGTGGAACTGCAGTCCCTGAGCCTCTCTGCTGCTTTACCTGAGGCAAGAATCTCCCTGCCACTATTAAGCCATTGGGGGTTCTCTCCAGGATCTGCCACACCCGATCGTAGAAGCCTGCAGGAGTTCTGTTCAGGGAACCATCCAGCTGCCTCCTGTGCAGCCAGCTCCTGTGGGCACACAAGGGACAGCTTCAGGAAAACCAACCTGCCACAGTGCCCAACCAAGCCCTGCAGCGTGGGGTGAGCCAGCAAGGTCACCAGTGACCACAAAGCCATTTGCAGGCTGTGCTCTCTGGAAAGGTGCACCCTAAAGCAAACACAGCGGGGCTCAGCATGCAGAGGTCACAATGTCACCCTTGGGTGTGTCTGTGCTTTATGTAACTGCAGAAAAGGCAGGAACTGTGAAATCTATGCAGTGCAGTCCAGTAACAGTAGAAGATCAAATTCATCAGGTCTAATCATATTGGAAAAATGCATTTCAGCAGAATTGTTGAAGGCAGGGTTTTTCCTGATGGTCTGTAGAAAACAATTGGCCTGTAAATTTAGAAAATTCAACAGACTGGTTTAGTTAAACTAAGGTTTTGAACAAACTGAGTTATATTCTTCATAAATCACAAATCCTGTTTGCCTTCAGAAGCATACTGTCCCCAACTTTTTTCTTTCTTACTTAAAACCATCAAGTCTGGGATTTAATTTTCCTATATTTTCTTCTCAGTGTTACTACAGGAATGGGGTTTTAGCCAAAATGTTTGAGACATCAGCAACAGAACTTGAAAAAGTGGCATCCATGGGTATGATATAATTGGTGGATTCACAAGACAGATTTCAGTCTTGTGTGGCACTTCTACATGTGTTTGACAGAGGAGACTTCCTCAAGCTACTTAGTCCTCAGTTGCTTTTTGAATTGTAAGTAGAAAAATCAACACACACATTATTTCAGAAAAACTACAATTAAATTACTGCTTTGCAACATGCCTTTCTATATTTCTAAGACCTGGTTCTGGTGTGGCTGCTTGAAAGAAAGGGAAAAAAAAAGGGAAATTTCCCTGGTCAACTTTAACAATATTGTTTTGCAGAACTTTTGTAGCCTAGCTCAAATTAATTCGGCACTAGTAAGTTTGGGGTTTTAGTTTTTGTTCCATTTGTATTGGTAGATTAATATGACATGTTTAGAATAAAATTACTTGTCCGTAAGATTACCTGTTCCTGCAGACACCAGTGTGCTTAAAGATATTACTAAAATACTTTGCTTTAAAAAGCCTTACCCTTAAATACTGGAGAAATGGTGAGAATTCCTTCTGGGATACAACCAATAAAGAAAACACTAATTCTGACAACTCCATGCATGGTTTTACACTTAAGTTTCTTAGTGTAGCTCACTCCCAACTACACCAGAAGACCAACCAAAGAGTGTGTTGGTTTGGTTTTTCTGTTTTGGGTTTTTGGTTGTTTTTTTTTTTAAGAAAAAAAGGAAAAAATATTACCAAGTGTTGCATTTTCTGAACAGGTTTGAGCTCAGTGTGATTGGGATACACTTTATGAGAACAAAGGAGATGTTTAAAGTTAATGCTATAAAGCCAGGGTTGACCCAACCTACAGTGTGGGCTTTTTCCCTCTAAGTGTATTGGATAAACATGACAAGTTAAGAAAAAATGTCTCAGAAATGACTTCTCAATTAAATGCTAAACTACCAAAAAGTGGTGTCTACTATGACAGTTTCATCTTATTCTCTGTACAGCTCTGTCCTTGGATTAGGACAAGAGAACTTCCATAAAAGCAAAAAGAACAGCGGTGGTAAAAATAACAAGTTGTTTTCTTAATACACAAAAAAGAGATATTTGAAGATGTCAAAAATGCTCTGACCCACCTCCATTAATAGGGTAAGGAAGAGAGTCCTGCAAACTGAATAAGCAAAGTGAGTTTTATAACTGTTTGGACCATTAAAAGAACAATGATCCGTTTAAAAACTGTTCCTTGTGATCTTGTGACCTACATAAATAGATTAAAAAGTGTAATCTGTGGAGTCTGTACTTGCAGAAATTTTAGCCTGTGTGAAAACTTGGAGAGAGGTTAGTTGTGCAGGGTCTGTTAGGGAGGTAAATAGACCATTAGCCCTTCCTGTATGACAAATTAATTGGCAGTGAGATATGGTATCACAGTAGCAGAAAGTTTTTTCTAAAAAGAATCACAAGTGTAGGAAAAGCTGTCCCGAAAAAGAAATGGAGGGAAAAAAAAGAGTATTCTGTATTTCCTGGCAGGAAGAGAACTTTTAAAAACAAGTCACTAATGAGCAAGGAAAAACGAGTTAGTTATGCTTGTACAGGAAGAAGTTAGAAAAGAAGTTAGAAGACTGAAAGTTTTGAAGGATATGCTGGTGAGCTTTTGTACTCAGATAACCCCAAAAAGAATCCTCATCCTCAGAAAATCAACCCAAGTGTTCTTCAGTTGTGTTACAGGACTCAAAAGCAGCAGCTGCTGTGGCAACTCAGGTAAGATCTCTGGTGAAGGATGGTGCTTGAATTGCTTACTGAGATTGACCAAATTGTTTCCTAAACAGCATTAATATTTAATGGAAAATGCTGCAAAGGGGCTGCTGTTCTGCCACAGTTTTATGGGACAATGTCAGCATCAACACAGGCAGAGACAGCAACCAACAGGAACCACTGATAAGCACAGCCAAGAATCTGCAAAGCACGTGGGAGATACAGAACAGAGCCAGGGGGACTGAGAGATGAGGCACCGATTTAAGGAGCTCATTTCTCAGGGATTATAGAGTGGGGAAAAACACAGGTGTGTTTTGAATGAAGCAGGAACATAAGCAGCAGGATGCGTGGTGTAATTCCTCTTTGCTCAGGGAAAAAAGCACATCATCCATTCAGTGAAAGGACTATGGAAATTATCAGCAATATCATGTGCCGAAGTTTAACTTAACTGGAAGTAAAAACCAAGAGGAAGAGTTTTGACTTCACTCTCACCAATACAGTTAAGCGGAAATATTGCAATTTTAACTTTTGTCTTGCATACACTTTGTATCACAATAGATGTTCTTTTTGGCAGCTGGTTACAGCTCGGAGAAAAGATTCCAAGTTTCAGGCAGTACCACTATCTTTTAAGAATTCTAGGGAACATCTGTTCTTACTCATATAAGAACCTAGAAGAAAGAGGGCACTGAACAGCAGACACACTGTTCTTACACATTACTTAAGTAGAGGTATTGGGTAATTTTTGGCTCCTTTCCCCACATCAAAGAGTGCAATGGTTCACATTATAGCAGACAGATCTCTTTTCTGTGGCAGTAAAAAGACTTCCACAAAGATAAAGCTGAAAAGGGAATATGCAATAGAAAAGAAACTATTCTAGAACCTGGGTTCATGTGAAAGAATGCAAAAGTGTGTTTTTCCTACCTTCCCTTAAATAATGACATAACTGATTACAGATGCCAGTGATTTCAGGTGCACACAAAGTAGTTCAGGAATGAAATGCACTTGAACAGTGGTTTCTGAACGAAAACACGAGTCCCAGCCCCACCCCTTGTTACCTGCCCGGCTGCTGGGGCTGAAGAATATCCAGCAGAAGCTGCTTCACTTCACTGGGGGACATCTGGTACAAGTCCTTGGCTGGCATGTCCCCAGCACGGATTTGCAGCTCATACTTCATAGCATGGATAATCCATCTACATAAGGGGAGGAATATATTTATTCATTAAATACAAAGTTTCCAAATAGGAAAAATTAGTCTAATAAAGTCTCTCATAACAATTCCACACAATCCTGCTATTTGGCTGTCAGAACGTGCATAAAATATTAGACAAATACTCTCCTACTTTTCCTGTTTGATTGGAGCATGATACAAGCTGAAAGGAATAATGCACAGATTTTAAGAAAAGTCTTGTGCAGTGTGTTTTCCATAGAGAAGATTGATTGGACTACATTCCCTATATCCCATGTTCATTAAGACAAACATTTACCTGCCTTTTGATCTTAAAATTCCAACTCAGAATTATGCTCTGACTATATACGCATTTTGCTGATGAGTTTTAAAAAGACATAAAATTTACAATATTTTACATTTACAAAGACTTCAGGGCTTATTTTTAGTTTTAGCCTTTGAAATTCCTTTTTGCAGTCTATCACACTTAGCTTTCTTTTTCTACTCCTTTTTGAAAAAAACTTGATTCAATAAAAATATGGCAACAGTGAAGATTTTTAGCCTTAGGTATCAGAGAGGCAGAACTTGGCAAAGTAATGAGGGAAAATGCCGAGTTTTATTGTGCACATTATGTAAAACCAGTGCTCCAGCCTCCGACGCAATATCGAAGATGAAATAAGGTATAGATACATCTGTAGCCAGATAAGCACAGAGCTCTAGGCATTACTAACAAAAGGAAACTGAACTAGTTGTTCTCCAAATAGTCCATAACACCTGATCAAGGCTTGGTTACATCAGAGCCTGCGTTTATCCAAAAATGCAGCGTATTCTTAAGAGATTTAGGCTGTCATCTCCATAGCCACATGCCGGGGTCACTTAATTATTTGGCCAACAAGGTGCAGAATGTTTTTGCTTGTATAAGTCAAGTCACATTCTTTTTTAGGGAATTCTTAGTAACTACACAGGATTTTGGAGATGTCTGGCAGGCTGATTCCATGTTGCTTTACATTTGAGGTTTCCAGGACCATGCACAGAGGTGCAAAATACCAGGGAATTTTAGGCAACACGGACCCATTACATTATGCAGAACATACTACTTTCACTTATTTTAGCAGGTGAACAGTGTCCTTCCCTTGTTACTACAATGAACAACACAACTGGCTCAGGAATTCTTTCCCCTCTCATGACTCAAACATGTCTGTGAGTCCCTCACTGGTATTTTCTCTTTGAAGTGGCCTACACCAAAGTCAAGAGTGGACCTTCTGCTGAGCTCTTCACTGATAAGAGGTGAATTCAAGTCAGTTGGCTGGGAGTTTTTACAGTAATAGGGCTGTCAGAAACTTGATCTATTTCAACATGAAACCCTGAAAACAAATCAATAACAAGACACTAAATCAAATCATTATCAAACTGGAACGGCATTTCTGTGAGAAGGTTAATTTTGCTCACTGGAGTGGGTGATAACACTGAAATAAAGGAAATTGAATCTCTGGCATTAACCTTGGGAGAAAGAAAAAAAAATTGCAAAAAGGATTAGCTACAGAGAATAAGGAAGGAGAGGAAAGAGGATCTGTAGAGGGGACAGAAAAGCATTTAAGTGCAAAAGGATAGATGTACTTCCAGTTAAATGTAATACAGGCAATTTTTGGTTTTATGATGACTGGAATGTACTGCTAAAGAAGAAATATGAATCTTGTGTGCTAGAAAAAAGGCAGTTGGTATCTACCTCCAGTGCTGAAATGCTGTATTTTTCTCTATGGAAAAAAATAAGGAAAATGAAACACTTCAGTTCTGATTCTAAAGCGTGCTCACTGGCTCTGTAAATCTCAGTCAGTAGCACCTGGCCTCTTCAAAGAAGTGCTTATTCAAATACATGTCTCTTCCTAAATGTGAAAAAATTAATTAACTTCTGTGGACAGCAAAGTACATGCAGATACCATGGAATGTGACAAAACTCCAGCACAGCCTATTTGTAGGTCACCTTGCCATAGAACTAACTAGAACAGGTGGGAGGTAAATGAGGTGTTAACCTTGACTCAAGTTTGTGGTTCTCTCAGTCTGTACATTCCCCTGCAATACCATTGCAATAGGTACTTTACTGACCCAATCCGAATCTTCAGCATTCCACTGAACAGTTCTGGGGAATTTGAGATGATCCACCCAATATGGATGACAAGTTCCTGCTGCACCACAGCTTCTCTTTCATCTTGTAATTGGCATTTTTCATAGATCATGCTCTTAATCACTGCTGGTGACAATGGATTAGAAATAACTGCTTCCTCTTGGCCAAAAGCTCCAAGTGTCACCTATGGTACAGCGGAAAGAATTCAGAGGATAGGGACAGGAATAAAAGCACTGCAAAGCAATTCAGAAACTAAACTGCATCAACTCTGCTTTGCTTGTTAAAAATTTCACAATATGAGGGCAATTTTACATCAATGGCTGATGCTTGTTAATACTGTTAATTGGATGCTAATGAAGTAATAAACTTCACTAACAACCACAGTAAATACGGAATATATTTTTCCAAATTAAAATAAAAATACAAGACCACTGCCTTGGTTATAATCATGATTATAGATTAGCTTTAGACAGTTATATAATTTCATACATTTCAGCTGTGGAGTTCAATTAAAATTCAGAATTAAATTTATAGTTTTGTTTTCTTATTCTACTAGCATGCTAAAAGTTACAGCCCTAATTTTAAGAAAATATATTGCTGGTACTGGATTGTTTAACCACAAGAAAGGAATTTTGTTAAAATTCTGTTTTGTTTTCAATCCACTGTCAGTAAGACAGAAAAAGTAGTTTTTCTGCTGTAATAAAGATCATTACTATACAGTGATCAAGGAAGGAAAGTCAAGTTAGAAAGTCCAGAATAGCCTCAAATCATGCTGTATGCAGGTGTAGTTTCCTCTACAGCTGAGTAGCACCAGAAGCACATACCCAGACCTCAGTCTGGAGTAAGACAACAACAACATTGCATATAAGCAAGTATACACATACATATATTTAATACAAAAATACAGAAATATTCAATTAGTATTATTCGGAAGCAGCCATTCATGAACTTAGTTAAAATTAGTGTGCTGGGGAAGAAAAATAGCATCCTTCTTAGGAAAGGAAGAAACACTGATGATTCAAGTTTCTTTGAAATAGAAAACTAAAACTTCGAAAGACCTTTTGCTCAGCTGCCACCCACATGTTGTCTTATGCTCAGTCACAGCGTGGCTACATTTTCATTAAAGAAGTCCTTCAAAAGATGCCTTTTTACTTCAGTCCATCTACTTTTGTGAAGTAAGAGGGCATACAGAAAAAAAATCATAGAAAGGTTTGGGTGGGAAGGGACCTTAAAGATCATCTCATTCCAACGCTCCTGCTTCAAACCCCACCCAACCTGGCCTTGAAGAGATGGGGCAGCCACAGCTTCTCTGGGCAACCTGTGCCAGGCCCTCGTCACCCTCACAGTACAGAATTTCTTCCTAAGATCTGATCTAAGCCTGCCCTATCTCATTTTACAGCAATTCTCCCTTGCCCTGTCTCTACGTACCCTTGTCCAAAGTCCCTCTCCAGCTCTACTGGAGCCCCTTTAGACATTGGAAGGAGTTCTAAGGTCTCACCAGAGATATTAAACCAAAAGAGTTACATAAATCATGCCTCTTCCCCTCTTGCCTAGATGCTAAATAGTCTTTTCAGTCTTATTCTGTCATTAATTAAAAGTATCCTTCAATTCCAAATGCAATTACTAAAACATGTCTTTACTTTCTCTGGATTTTTCCTTTGGTAAGGTTTTTTTTAGCCATTGGGTACTTTTAAAAGAAGCATCAGAGGCCTTCAAAATGAACAAGCCATTTGTTTAGTTTCTGTTATCATTCCTTAATACATTTCTGAGGAGCAAAGACTTACCTGCTTGCCCTGAACTAAAACATTAGTAATAGATGGTGCAAGGCTGTCCACTAGTTTACCTAAAAGACTTGCTGCGAAGCGCACAACAGACCTGAGGGCAGAAAACAGAGCAATCCCACTACATATCACATGCTAGTTTAATGAATTCAGATATCAATTTGAAGTCTGCAACAGCAGAGATCTCAAAATTAACTCAGTGAATACATACATTATTTATAAAGTGGAATTTGGATCAGATTTTATGCAATCTTCTGTAGATTTTCATGTTTTACTTTAGATATAGGTTAATGGATCAAAAATGTACTTAGTTAGAACTCATTAAACTACCAGATCCATAAAAAGCTTCTTGTTCTCTTCTCATCATCTTGAACAAAGACAGGTAAGAAATGCCAGCTCCTCTTTTATGACATTTTCATCATTTTGCAAGATAACTTTGGTAATTTTTAAATCTATTTAAGGAAGAGTCAGACTTTGCAAGAGAAAGTACAACACATAACACCAAAGCTTTGCTGTGTGTTCCATGCTGAGGTAATATTTTGCATATGTAGCATGAAAAGAAGAGACTTGTGTCACCTGCAAGGTTAAAAACAAGCTGTAACTTCTAGGAAACAAATTTTTCCATATATGCAGTTGACAGTTAAAGATATGAATACATTTAATAATAATTTCCTGACAAAATACCAACCTAACAGGCCTGTAATTGAACTTTTTTGGCACAGATTTTGAGGCTACTAAGAATCATTTATCCACAGAGATAAGGAACAAGCTGTAATATTCTATGGTGTTAGTAAAAACTCAAACAGTTGATGCTGATTCCTGTGAAAACTGCTACACACTTCTTAAGATCAAGAGCAAAGCATCTCAAAAATGCATTAGCTGATATTATCAAAATGCAAATAAGCAAAAAAAAAAAAAAAATCTCACAGAGCTGCACTTCAGATTTCTGGGCACTTTACCTGTTTCCCATGTACCAGTAAAGTAGTAATATGTGGGGTTATAGAAGAAGAAAATTTCTGTGCAAATGCAGCACTGTAGCGCAACACCAACCTATATGTGTGTCACATGGCAATCATGAAAGAGAAATGAAAAATAGTTTACATATTTTGTTTCTAAAAATACTTCTGATTTTATTATTTACAAAAAATACCACCAAGGTATTCTGGTTCTACTTCATTATTGGCAAAGGCCCATTTAACTGTATGAAGAGATAAAAATGAAAAACAGCTTTTATATTTACTGACCTGTTACGAATAGTTACAGAGTTGAGAGAACAGAGTTCAGGACTGGCTTGACTTTGATAAAAAGAAATTAAACTTCTACTGAGCTTCAGGGCAAAGAAATTAATAAACAACATGTAAATATCAACCTACTTGCAGAAACCTTTTAAAGTTATTGTGTCAAAGTCAGGCTCAAAGCAAATTACTTCAGGGCAATAAATCTGAGTTAGTGCATCAGCTTAAATGATTTATATCTGATCACCAGCCTTCCTACATAAAGCTATTGACAATATTTATCATGCCCTGTAAGAAATAAGAATATTAACATTCTTCTCACATGGTTTCAATTTAACGAGGCCTGTGTATTGGCAATAGCACTTTGCAAAACCAGCCTATTGCTTTTGTATTTTCAAAGATAACAGTAAGAAACTGCTTCTTAATTTTTTAAAGGCTATTAAACCAGACCTTCAGCTGCCATGCACCAATACAATTGTCAGTAAAGCTGTCATTTCCCCTTTAAGTGTGTGAGAATTCAGCCTTACTTTCTATAAACACGTTAGGAAAACAAAATTGGTATAAACCAGGAAGAACATGATATTTGTATACAAACCAGAGCTTTCTGCTGCCAGCTCGTCTGTAGATTCTTTCGATATGCTCAGCAACAGTACCTAAGGGCATTTTAAAAAAAATAGAAAAACAAAACACAAGCAAAAAAAGATGCACTTGTTTCCATTTTACAGCAATAAGGTAAATTTGATGACACCAGTTAATTCTGAATCTGCTTTAGTAAAGCACTTATCTATTATGTTCAACATCTAAAATTCAGATGCAATCAAGTCCCCTGTCTCCCAGTGTAAGTTGTTATGAAAGAAGCCAAACCAGATTTCAGTTGAATTTGCTGCTCATGCTATAGAGACACCTACAATATCACCTATCTTGCAATATATTGGGGGAAATTAATCTACATATAGATTTGGCCTCCAAAGGTACATACCATCACAAGGTATAGCCTCAAACTGCAGAACCCAAGGTTCTGCAGCTTCTGGTTTTAGATTTATGTTTTATTGTTCGTGTGATTATTTAATGTCAGTCTCAGTAGTCTGCAGTCACAGGATGCAGGGAACTTTTAGTCAGTGACTCACACCATTTAATGCAAGGTGCATATTAAAAAGGTTATCATCACCCACTATTTCATATGGGATGGCACCAAAAGGTCTGTACAAGTTAGCTCTGAATACTCAGAGGCACAACAGCACTTTTTTTGGACCTAATTGATTTCAACAGTTTTTAAGTTCATCGTCATGATCCAACAGTCATAAGTGTAATGCTGGTTGCTTACAGAGGTCAGGAAATCTGCCTCGAGGTGTTTCTAGAGCAAAGAACATAACCTCCAAAGGACTAAAGAAAGCTCCTGACGCTCCCAAAGCCTCTCAACACTACAGGTAATGGGTGGAAAAGGGCACTTCAGAGGCCACATGGGCCTAACGTGCAGATTCCAACCACAACTTGCAGCAAAGCCCTGGGTTATCAGCCAATGTATTTCATTCCACTTGATGTGGCTTTCCAGTCCTGCGTGCAGTTTTGGGCACCACAATATAAGAAAGATAAAAAGACATCATAAAGTATCCAAAGGAGGGATAGGAAGATGGTGAAGGATCTAGCAGGGAAGCCATGTGAGGAGTGGCTGAGGTCACTTGGCTTTTGAGCCCAGAGAAGAGGAGACTGAGGGGAGACCTCACTGGGGTCTGCAACAACCTCAGGAGGGGCAGGAACACATCTCCTCACTCTTGTGCCCAGTGACTCGAGGAAACAGCTGGAGCTGAGTCAGAGGAGGCTTCGTTTGGACAGCAGGAAAAGGTTCTTCACCCACAGCGTGGTTGGGCACCGAACAGGCTCCCCAGGGCAGACCTGACAGAGCTCAAGAGGCGTTTGGACAATGCTCTCAGGCACATGGGGGGATTGCTGGGGTGTCCTGTGAGGGACCAGGAGCTGGACTCAATGATCCTTGTGGGTCCCCTCCAACTCAGGATACTCTATGATTCTATGACATTTAAATACAGTAATACAGATATAATGTATGACAACTATTCACCACATGAACCAGCTGTCTTATACGAAAATTAAACTCTGTAACATGAGGTGGTAAGTCCCACTGCTTGATTAATAACCAAGAGTATCTTATTCGATCTGAATAGCCCTCTTTTTCTGAGGAGTAATCATGTATACAAAGGCAGCTAATAAGCAGTCTTTGGGAAAAAAAACAAAATTCCAAACTTTGCAGCACAAAATGCAAAAGCCTCAGGTTTTTTCAGAATTATATTACAGGAATTTAGATTCCGTGCTCTAATACAAAGCCATAATGCAAAATCAGAGTTCCAAAGACACGTTGAATTGAAGTCAGATTACATGAAAGCAGAATAAAAATTCAGTGTAAAGCCTCATATATTGAAGACTGTTACAGACATATAGACTTGTCTTATATTTTGGTTTTCTTTGTAAGGTCAAATACTCTACTTTTTTAAAAAAATCTATGCATTCAAAATTACAACCAGATCCAGCACTGGCCTACAAACAATCTAAAAGAGTTCACATATTCAGCAGCTCATTCCCCACCATACTATCAATTTGCATGTCCTATTTAACGCAGAAATTGCTTTAAATGGCAGAGAAAAGAGCTACACAACTGCTGGCATGCACAGCTATTATTCATGTTCACTGCAACTAAACATACAGCTGCTTCCTCACATACTCAGAGCAGTCAAATGAAAGCAGCTCTTACCTTCCTTGGTGATAAAATTCGGCCCTTCCCTTTTAAGCAATATACTCGAGAGTAACGCTTGACTTGCCAGGCAATTGCAGTCCTTAAATAAAAAACAGCAACAACAGAACAAATAGCCTTCAGATTTTCACTGAAGCAAAACCAGAACAGCTATTAAAAATTTCAGGTGAAACCAAAGGGTCTTTTTTCTTCTCAATTTAAGAAAAAGCCTACATATTTTATTTTCAAGGAGATTTCACAACTATTCCATACCCTATGTATGCTGGAGCCTTGTCACTGCTGCCTGCAGAGGCTTCTCTGTGGATCATATTAAGTTGTAATAATCTGACCTTGGAAAAGTTTCCTGATTTTTCTTTCTCATATACTTTCATTTACAGCAGAAATGCTTGTAATGAAATAGGGAACCAAGTAGAATACTTTGTGTGTTTGTATCAAACACTAGATTTAGAACAGTTTCTAGTAGTTTTCCTGTAGATACAGAAAAAAAATGCCAGAATGGATCTATCTCTTGTCATTAAGAAATTCCCAGTCCCTCCAAGTGAATACCCACTGCTCAAGTCTTTTGAATTGCAGTTTGTCAATAAAATATCTATTCATGAGACACATGACAAATGGATCCCCTCCTAGATGGTCATTTAGCAGCAAAGATGATTGGGGCAGCTGGGAGAATTGGGAGCCAACAGTTACATGTGAAAGGCCAGGAAGTTCTGTGATAGGACAAAGAGGAAGATTCCCTGAGCATGGAGAGGAACATCAGAGATTTTATGTTATTAGCTGCACAACATTGATCATACTGATCTAAGCAGGCTGCTGGTAAAAACAGTATCAGCACAGAATTTCTTATTTCACCAGAATGAAGTTACACTGTACTTTTATCAAGTTTTCTTACATTAAGTTTCTGCAGGATCTCGTAGGTTGACTTGTTTTTCCAGTCATTAATATTTACATCTGGCTGCTGCTCAAGTTCAGAAGCATTGGGAGTACTAGACTGTCTCTTGACTTTTGAATGTTTTGGAAGATCCAACTCCTCCAAACTCTTAAATACAGGAGCCCTGAAAAATAAGTATTTAATTTCTTCATAGTTCAGAAAATATTTTAATTGTCAAATAAGTCATCACTACTATTTACACATAGCCTTACTCTTCTGTTTCAGTGATTCTTAGGAAGTCAAGTTGTTCAACAACTGCTCCAGATATTAATGTCTGAAATGAAAAATTGGAAACAGATTTAAAAATATGTAGAAAACAATACAGCTCTCTTTTCATCTCAGTATGGTTGCCGGTGGTTTCCATTGAGAAAGTAGTTTGTTTATTTACAGTTCCAAACACTTTTGCACTTTCAGAGTATTTTTCCTCTTTCATGAGGAAAAGGATAGCTTAAGACAGCAGAAGTCTCTTGGGGCTGCTGTCTCCTTTCTGCTTGTGTTCTGTTGTTCTTTTGCCATGTCTGGCTTCATCAAGCAATGTCCACCCCCCAGGAGCCAGGTCTGATGAAAACACTTGAGCTGGAGGATTTGCATTCCTCAGAGTCCTGCACAATCCCCACATTCTGGATCGCAATGCTCATTATTGCAGGGGTGGCTGAAGGATGGGCAGTTTCCTGTCAGTCTCACTGCTGTTTCAGACCAACACCACACAAGAGCATTCCCACCCTGCATTCATTCCTTAATCCAAGCATGCCTGCCCTAAGTTTGCACATCAAATGCAGCTTACAAATACGTCCATCTCAAAAGATTATATACCTGAAACTCAGTGTTGCTTTTATCTGATGTAGTCATTGCAATTCATTCACTCTGCATTTATATGAATTCCCTATTTATCCACTGCCAGAGGAAAGGTATTGTACTACAGCATTTTTAAGGCTGCTTTTGATGGTTCCCATTAGCTAAATAAAACTGAGTGTGTTTTGTGAACTTTTATATTCCATTTTCATTGTACATGAGTTGCAGTAAAACACTGATCTGTTACGCTGTGAGATGGCAAAATATAAAAATCCTGCTTTGCTTTTATTACTGGTGCCATTCATTCTTTGCCTTGCACATCTACTTGAACACATGATGACAATGAAGGTAAAAATCAGAAAAGAGCTACAAATCTTCTGAGCATACAAAATTTTAAATTGAATCAGATTTGGTATATTTTCCAGGAAAAAAAGAGCATTCACCCAATTAGAGACACACATTCTCTCTAGGCATGTTTAACATGTGCACCCAAATGAAGAAGCTGAATACAACTCACAAAGATCAATATATATTTTGTGGGAATAAATGAATTATTCAAGAAGACACTATGAATTAGATATGTCCCTTGCTCTTTTCCCCAAATCCTCCCTTATAATGAAACGAGACTGTTAATAAAATGTGACAACTGCGCAGTAAGGCAGAGATTCCAGCTCAGCTGCTGGAGAAAGCACATGGTACCCCAGCAAGATCCAATAACAACACCATCTCCATTGGCCTGCAAGCCTAACAAACATTTGTAGTTTTCCCATGTGCTCTTTTTAATGGTTAACAAATAAAGCAAAGACTAGTGGCTGTCAACACCTTAAACCCTTTAAAACTACTCCTTATTTTTATATTAAAAAAGGATTTTTCCAGAAGGCCAATGAGAATGGAAGGGAAAATTAACTCCCTGGTGGCTGCCCAATGTAGTGCTTAAAACAAGGTAGATGGAGAAATTTCTTGCCTGATAATACACTAGTTGAATCAATGCAAGGCAAGAGAGTCATTGTGGTTAAATTAAAAAAAACAAAACAAAACAAAACAAACCGAATCACAACAACAATCCTATAGCCAAATGAAAGGTTTTCCATGGAAGTAAATAGCATTTGCTGCAGGAAGAGTCAGTGGTACCAGGAGAGACTACATGACCTATGTGTGATCAGGATAAATACATAAATACTGAAAGATTCCAAGGGTATCTTAAACCACCAGAGCTAGGAGCACTTCCTTTACAAATGGCCCAGCTCTTCTACAAGTTAATGATTTTCTAGGGAACAAGAAGTCATAACTCTGTCTTTGGTCTTCTCTCTTACAAAAAAAGGATAGCTCAATAGGTGTAAACGAAGATTAACTAGCACATTGGAGTATGTAAAATCAGCACCTGTCTCAGTAATTTTCACATTTTAATGAAGGAATGTTCCTGCTTTAAGATTCATTCAAACAGCAAAGATGTTAAAACTAGAACTTAGTTCTTGTAAGAATTTTAATGTATGTGAAGCACCTTTTTCTCCCCTCTGTGATTACCTAATCAAAAGAAATCCCTCAGTGCTTGACACTGTGGCTTTATCCTTTGGTAGTAATTTCACAAGACTGCCTAACAAAAAACACCCTTTTCCCTTCTGAAAATCCTCTGTGAAGATTATGACTTTCAAAAGACTCATCAAAAGGAATTAAAATAAACCCATGTTTCTTTTGAGACAAAACAAACAGGAGCAAATGTCTTGAGCCTTGACCCCTTACTTTTATGAAACGAAATAAAGTCCTTAGAAGTCACATAAACCCCAAAAGTAGTAAGAATGCATGTACCAGTACCAGGAGGTAGGAACACAAGAGTCAGGAAGAACATCTTACCTGTACTCTGTCAACGTGAACTTTCACTCCTCCAACAATTCCCTTTCTAAAGGCTGCCAACATATCTAATATTGGACTGAATCTGCTCCCTCTGAAATTTGAAACAGAACTCCATTAATCTTGCAATCAGGTAAATCCCACACTGCAAACCATGCTTTTCTCTCTCCCTACCTTATGTTGTCTTCACGGATCAGTACCACGAACAGGGGCCGGCCGTGCATTTTCCAGTACTGCTTAATGAACTGCAGAGCGTTCTGGGCAAGAAAGAATGGCAGTCACAAAAAAATCCCAAAGCAACACAACAGGAGCACAACCTACCAGAACACACAGTACAAGCCTCCAGGAGACCTATAGCACTGAAAACCCCAACAGGTTAAAAACACCTTAACATCTAAAGCACCAACAGATTTCTGCAACAGGTACAAGCTGCTTTCAAGCCCTGCTGTTTCCTAAGTGTACACTTGTTTTCGCAAAGAAACAAATGAGAATTTGCTTGCTAACCTACAGCATTCCCAGTCACTTTTGGCGCAGTTTTTTGTCACATGGAAGTACTCACTAGAATTCATACTGGGCTGACAGGATATTTGTCTCAATACATTTTCTAGCTGCAAGTTAATTTTTGTATTGCAACAATACACACTGTACTGAGTTCCCCCTTCAGTCTTCTGTTTTATCAGACTGCACAGTTTATTCTTCTAAAGGCTATTTTTGTCAGTTACTCAAAGGAGAAGTTACAAATACCTTAATGTCATCAATCAACATCATAACGTCCTGAGACATATAGAAATCACTGAGATCAAAAATGATCGAGTAGCAAACTACAGTCTTCCCAAGTATTCGATAAATCTGTTGAGACAGAAAACTTCCATAAATCTTTTCTTTAAAACATCCATAAGATCCAAACACAAGGACTTGAAAGTCACATATATGCATAAAATAACATTACATTTTAATTCTAGATAAAACCATACAGAGACTAAATGTTTACTTAAATATTTATCAATAACGAGAATATAAACTTCTCCTCCAACAACCTTTGACGTTCCAAGGCATCCTATAGGTCTGTCTGGTCTTCCAGATAATCCCAGTTTCTCATTGACTCCCAAATGGAAGTAAGCCTGTGAGAAAGAATCACGAAAACTGATAAAAACCTAGATACCAGCCTTTCTCATGCTCCTGCCACATCTCACAAAGAAGGCTGTGTGCAGTCTGCTTTGATTAGAAAATGATTCAGAAAATGTAGCTGTTATTTCTATTCAGGGTAGGGCTTTTTAAAAAACACTTTTTGTTTCCTATATTAGATCTTCTTTTTAACCTGTTGCTCCTATTACTTTTCTAATCTATATAAGTAAAATATTTATTGATTTTTCAAATTGCTTATTGCAATAATTTTTTAAAGGATCATTTGCATTTATTGTCTGGCCAATTTTGCCTTCTGCAATGCTTTTCCAGTGTGGGTACAAAAATAAAAGAGTAATATAGGAATCCTTTAAAGATCTTTATTCTAATTTTAGTACAAATCTGGAAAATTAATGCATCAGCAACACAAGCAAGAGGGAATTATCTCCTTATTCATAGCTTGATTCTTATTAGTTATGTATGCCTAGCATTACTTCAACTGATACAATTTTGCAAAAATAATCTTTGTTTATTACATTGTATGAGAATAAAACCATAAGAAAACAACTAATCTGTGAGCAATACGGTATAAATGCATCAGTTAAACCTGAGTGAAAGATGTAATTTTTCCTTATTTGGCCTGTTTTCGGTAAGCAACCCACCATTACTACAGAATATTCATAATTCTGAATATTTTCCAAAGTTCAATCTTTCTTTATGTTATAGGAAGATAATTCAGAAGCAAGTGAATGCAAACACTTGAACAAACATTACACTCAATAGCTTTTGATTGCTGTCAGCTTCGGGCCTTGCTGATCCTGCCCATGTTTCTGCATTAATATCAAGAACTATTTAAAAAAGAAAATAAACAAAATTACCTACATGACCTGTTCATCCCAAATAAGGAACTGTATTCAAGCAGGAAAGGAATAGAGACATCAGAACACTAATAGCTTTCAGTAACCCATCTCTGCATAACAAAGCCAAGCAGCATTGAACCTCTTTTTGGGGTAAATAAGGGAGACTGGAAGAATGGCAGTAGACAGGCCAATTTAACACTAAAAGGACCTTCATTTTACTGGAATGCAAAACATAAAATGCCTTCTTAACAAAAGCAATGCTTCACTCCATTAGCATTGTAACATTGTCTCTCCCCTTGAAGACTCTTCAGCTTGAGCCCTCATGTCCACACACAGGTTACTGAAGCACTTTCCTCTGCTAGTGCTAGTTCTCCATCCTGATCTGTTACCGTCAGAGCCTAGATTCAGCACCAGACACTGAACAATGCACAGTTTCATTCAAGTCCAGCTGCTTCAAGCACCTTTGGTTCTTTATTAAAATGCCCTTCAATTCCGGACTGCTAAAGCTGCTAACAACAAGAAATGGCTGTGAAAGCAGACTGGGCTGTTGGGTTGATTTATGAGCACGAATCAAACTGCAGTGGTCTTGCACAGCATCTGTTTCTGTGCTCCCTTTTCTCCTCTCAGTCCATGCCCAAGGGGTACTCTGCTCCTCCCCTGTGCTATACTGCCACTCCAGATGTACTTTTTCCCTATGTATTACGTGTATCTTGTCCCATTTTATTGTTTATGTCTTCTTTCTCTTTCCATTCCCCTGCTCCCCCACTTTGTGGATATGCTTACGCGGCTTCAAGTTCTACTTTCAATCCCCATCCATTTGTTTTACAGCACTTTTTTGGACACATGCCTGTTAATAAGTCTAGAAATTTAAATTTAACACGTGCTACTAGAGCAGTTCAAAAGTTTCTGATTAAATTAAATGCTCCTTAGAACTGACAGCATCAGAGAAGGAAATACTGAGATACATATTTTCCATGGATCAACCTTCTATTCCCCAAAATACAGTGACTGCTCCATCACTGGCTTCCTCTTCCCACAAAGCATGACAAATACTACCAGGAGTTTTTGGTTTTTTGCTTTTGGTTCATATTGGTTACTCGCATAAGCCCAGAGATCAAACCCAGTTCTCATAACACCCCAAACCCTCTCTTCACTTCGCAGCTCTTGCAGAGTCTTCATTAGAAGCCCATCAGGAAGAGATTTTGTATCAGGTGGATTGATAGTTTCATGGCATTCCTTTTAAAAGTAAATTTTGATGATGCAGATGTACCTACCCATCAGGAGGATAAAGAAAGAATTGCCAGATGTCTTAACAGCTTTAGAAAAATAAATCCTAACACAGACGTTTTCACAGATAGGAATTTAATTGATAATAATAAAACTTAATGAAGGTCTCATCTTTTTGGCAGGGAAACCAAAGAAGTGATGAATGACAGAGAGACAATATATACTTCTATAGCAGAGTTACGGAGTATTCATTTGTTAAAACTAAGTTCCAGGTACAGAACTTCAGGACAGATAAAAAGAAAACATATTTTGGAATATATTATCATGAAAGCTAGTGAGCAAAAATGGGTTCAGAAACGAACAAGGATGAATGGAAACACAGCTATTTCTCTTCTCTCTGCTTTAGTACTTCTCAGGTGTTTGTGGCAGCTGTTAGTTGGGGTAAGCATCTTCCTGAATGGGCCACAGGTAGATTTAGTGCATCCATTATCCAGGAGATGGTCACTGTACTTCCCCTGATTTGAGACCATTTGCGCAACTCAAGGTTAGATAGGAGCTTTGTATCCCTGATCTACAACCAGGACTAGGAGGGCCAGCCTAGGACTGTAGGGATGTGATTGTCCCTTAAGGGACTTCTTGCCCCTGTAGAAAACAGAGCCTTCAGGGAGGAAGAAGGGCATTCTGGAGATGATCCTTCATCCCAGTAATTTCTGACTGGGTTTTTTAATGTCCTCAGCTGAAGGGGTAAACCAAAAAGGATTTCAAAACTAAAACTTTCTGTATATAGTCAATCCAGGAAAAACAAGGGAAAACAGGGACAGAGATCTGGATAATGCTTGTGACAGGGGCTGCACTATGAAATTCTGTGATGGTTTAGACCTACTGCCTTAACCCATTTCTTTGATTATTGCTCATTTGCTTGTTTGTCCATCAAGCTTCGTTAGATTACCAAGCTACTGATATTATTAAAATTTTATTATTCATTCATTATACTTTGAAAGTGGCTCAGGTAATAAGCCTAATCAGATAATATAGAGCATGTGGGCTCCCACATCTCCCTGAAAGCTCCAGGCATCTGTAACTTTCAGTGCCAGCACACCTTGCATTAGGAAAACACAAAAATGTAGATAACAGCTTAGGGACTAAGCTAATGGCTTGATAGAAGTTCTTATTTTTACAAAAGAAATATTTAGATGGATAAATAATTTTAAATGCATAATTCCTTACTTTGACAAGTTCTTTCTGAGCCCATATCTGAATTGGTTCCACCTGCTGGGGGGTCTGAGTTTGGATTCCATATGTGTTCAGAAAAACTTGCAGGCTGCAAATGAAATATGGATAAATTTAATGACAAATCACAGAATAGTTTTAACAATTATCTTGGCAGCAGATATATAGAAGTAGCACTATTTTATTCTACACCATTTCATATGTATTGTTCAACCCTTCCTCAATATATGGGTACTTAACAAAAATAATACATACCGCTGGCTTTCTGCTATCAGGGCCACATGTACCACCAAATCATTTTCTAAAGGACCCTGGAAAATAATGACAAAATTATTACTAGCACTGCTAACTAAAGATTTTATTCAATACAGCATGACCAGGAACAATGGCTATTGAAACAATTCACAGCTATGACAGCCATCACTGTCTGCATTGCTTTTTCTTATGGTATGAGCAAATTGAAAGACTTGTACATCTTAAAACTATAGGAAGCCTGTCCTACCAATAATACTTTGCAAGACACATTTTGGAGAATTAGTAATAAACAGATTTCTGGTAATCATTCCACTGTTTGGATTAGTTTGGGGGTTTCTTTAATTAAGAACAACTACATAAGGAAAACATTTTATTTCATACAAAAATTTATAAGTTATCCAATCAATATATCACCTACATGCCTAATATGACCTAATGTTTTGATACATATTTTTGTAAGAAGTTAAATTATTCAAACAATTATTTAAACAATAAAATTCACTTAGAAATAATGACTTGATGATTTCAACCCTTTACTCTGAAAAACTGTCACCAGACAGCTACTCTTTAGCGAAATGAAAGATATTTCAGAAGAGACAGCTGCATTTCCTTGCATTGCTTAATACACAGATATTCCATGTTTGAAATAAATAGTACTATTTTACATCAGGAAACCATGCAAAGAGGAGTGAATTCAAGGTGCTGGGTGAAATCATTGACTTGACTCCTTGGGTCTTGAACTGGCAATTCACCTTTCCTGTCACTGGCAGAATGAGCTATGAACAGCCCTGCTCCTTGCTCACTTCTCTGGCATTCAGTGACTGTAAAGTAACAGAACTAAGAGCAGCTCACATTTTCATTGCTAAAATGATTTTTGTCTACTTTTGTCTGGAAACTACCAGAACATGAATGACAGAAGTTAAACACATCTTCTATCCATTGTATAAAAGGCTGCATTTTTTATGATGATAGAGGGATAGACATTGATTTAGAACAAGGAGTTCTGAGGGAACGCTTACTTGCTCAGGCAGCTGTTAGCCCTGATATCAATAAAGATCTTAGGGATTTGCAGAAGAGATTTTTGGTAACATTTTCCCAGAAGTCTCTCAGCACTGCATTTGCACTAAAAATTTTGGACTTTTTGCCAGATGAAATAAGCTTGTGATGAAAGCACGTGCACGAAGAGACCAGATGAAGAAGTCAGAAGTTCAAGTAACATTAAAAGATTTTCCTGCCCAGAATAAGATCATTGTGCTATCACTTGCATTTATACAAACAGTAGGAAAACTCAACCCAACTCTCAGCCATCATCACTGCGTATAAAACAAAGAGCTAAAGTCCCCTGCCCCGAAAATGAGAGAGCCCCTTCCAAGACTACTGATTACAGACAGCCTGTGGTCTAACTTGGGCAGTGGTCTTCAAGTTAAGACTCAATTCTTACCCTCTCAATAAAGAGCTCAGCAGGACTGTGTAACCATAGCCTGTAAATTGTACATAACCCATGTGTTCTGCCTCACACACAGCCAAGGACACAATTCATTTACAGCAATAAATGGTGCTTCTAACACAGGCCAGAAACTACACAAATGCATCTACAGCACAATTGGCACAACACAAAACCTGTGTGAAAAACGACTAGACCTTTCAAAGTATTGTGGAAAAAACAATAATTGCAGTACAACTACAGGATTGCTGCAACATTAAACAGAAAGTTATTTCTACTGTCATTTGACATGTCACAACCTGGAGGATCACAAGTAGTGGCCTAGAGAAACACAGTTCAAAATAACAGATAAAACATTCAAAAAAGTAAGTCACCCTTTCCAACAATGATTGTGCTGTATATATTTTTTTAAAAAGGAGATACGGAAAGGCATTAAATTGCAAAATATTTCACTAAATAAATCCTGTTGTCTTTGCTTTCTCATCTGTCTAATTAGGGCCAGCTCAGGTATTGTTCCCCACAACATCAATCACTGTCTCCCCAAGACACCATAACAGCCCCCCTGCCCAAGCTCCCCCTCCTGCCTTGTGTTTCCACCTTGGATCCTTGGCAGAAGGGTCGGTTTCAACTGCATTCTGCATGCTGAGCAGATGATAAATATACCTCAGAAGAACAAGATAAAAGACTGATTAGTTGTTCTTCCTATCCAAAAAGGAGAATTAAAAAAAATTTTAAAAGTCCTAGTTCTTAACAAGGTTATAAACTGTTGGAGGTAGGATAAAGAGAAAAATCCCTAACTCCATTCCTGGCACAAGCAGAGAAAGCAGCTCAGTATCAGTCTTTTGCTGCACTCTCACTGCACAGATGTTATCACTATATGCCTTTCTGCTTCCATTGCCAGGAAGCCTCAGAACTCTGAAAAAACCCCATTCATTGTGAGTGTGTGAGAAAGGGGGCACAGTAACGAAGGACCCCAATAGAAATGGGGCTTCCCGAGCCCACGGAGCGGCGAGAGGCAAACAGAAATAGCACATGGCAGAAGAGACTGCACTGCAGCCCATGAGCCACCAGGCTGCTCCTGAACACAGCCCAATTGTCACAGAGCTGCTGCTGGCAGCACTCAGCTGCTGACCTCCTGTGTCATTGTCACTGACACTCCAGACCCCGTACATCGAGCACAGCACAGGTATGTGCCTCAAATTCCAAAAGAGCACTTGGCGGGTTTAGAACTGTGTTAACTGTGGCAGACCATTGTATTAACAGGAATGAAAGCAAGGACATGTTTATAATTCTCATGACAAAACAAATCGTCCAATATGGTTCCGTCCAAATTAGACATGCTCCAATCCTAAACATAAATATTGTAAAATATCTCAGTCTATCTAGAATTAATAATTTTAGTTCCTTCTTTACACATTATCTATTTCCCTGAAAACACAAGATAAATAAGCAGTCTATTATTTTGACTATTCTCTTCCCAATTCTCAATTCATCAATAGGCATTAATCTTAACTCTCAGTAACTGAAATTAAATCCTTATAAACGATTGCTAACTCTACCCAGCAAAACATTAAATGAATACAGTCATCACATGCAGAGAATTCAGTTAATTAATTGTAACCCTAAACACATATTTCAACTTAACCCAGAAGATAAATTTGTCCTACTCTGGCAATTCAGTCAGATTATGATTTTTTTGTTAAAGATGAAATTTAACATAAGACAGCAATAAATCAGCTTTCATATGCACCAGTAAAATACAAAACAATTCCAAAATATTGGAATTTTTGGAATTCCTTGTTTCTGAAACCTTGTTACCATCCAGGCCCTCTCCTACACTACATCCTCCCAAAACAGAATGCTACAACCCAAACTGAGTTACAACCGCTCCTGAATATGGAGACAGTGAAGAGGAGCAAATAAGCTCTTCTAAGGAATCCAGTTCTAAAGAGTCACCCTGAACCAGAATTCCCTGCATTATCTTCTTTAAAGTAAACAGAGTAGGGATGATTCCATGGTTTTGAACTCCTGAATGGACTCTAACCTGACCATCAGCACTGCAGAGCAGACGAGAAAGAACCTCTGACTGCTGTTAGACTTCATTGTGCTTTGGAAGACAGCAAACCCAGCAAAGAGAGCCCTGCTCCAGCACCACACTGGCACTTCCCCGAGAAGGAACATATGGACACAGCCTCCTGAAAGTGGAAAATAACGGCTTTGGCATTGAAGTAGGACAAAAAACATTTCCTTCAAACTATAAACAGACAAATTTGTATTAGTGGCCATTACATTTTTACTGTACTGCTCATTTGATCCCTCTGTTTTCTACAAGCAATGAGATTGTCCTCTGATCCAATTTGCTGATGCACTCACAGCTGAAATAATGCATAGGTTATATATACAGTTTTCACAGCACTTTTGCCTTTGTAGGTCTATATTACCTTACTTTCCTTTAACTAATTCTTCATTAATGCTTCCAAGCTGTAAAAGTAAGGTTGGAATCTTTTAAATACTTTCCATTGCTTGCTTAATCTACACTATTATGTGGGTATCAGACATACTTTTGTAGGGGCACCGAAGCCACAAATATATTAAATTAATCACATTTTTCCGTGGCAAGTGTTTAGAGTTTATAGTCAAACCACAAAATGAAAATATGCCTACATGGAAAACACATTTCTTGAAGAAATATTTACTCAGCATAGAGTTTCAAATAAAAATTTTAAAAGCCTTCTTTTTGGTACATCTCCTTCCAAAACACTATGTCACAACAAAATTTACACAGGCATCTGAAATTTTTACATATCCTTGTTTATTTTTTACAGGAATAAAATGTAATACAAGTGGAAATACTTTTCTGTTCAGTTTAATTGAATAATTCTTTAGCTATATAGAAAAGAGAAGACATCATTAAAGAGAAGAAACTACTTTTGGTTTCTGAAGATATCATTAAGATGTGATGTGTTCTTATTTTATATGGTATTTTTAGTCATTTTCCCTGCACTTTAAGGCAAATACTAGATACTGATTTTGCATAAATTAGCTCAATTAGATAAAACAGCACAATCAAATATTCAGACAAACTGGTTAAACAAATCTAAAATGTGGATTAAGAAAAACCAAATTCAAGACTCTTGGCTGGAACTTGAAGACCTTTGCTGATACAGATCACCTGAGTCATGTCAGGACATCTTTGCATCTTTAACCTTCTCTTAATGATGACCCATTTGACATCTGCCTGAAGGCACATTTTGCCCTGATACTGCTGTTGTAGTAAAACCACCCAAAATACTGCAGCAGCTGATTCAGTACAAACAATTCCAAAAGAATTCCACAAGTGCCTGGCTGGCCTTACAGGATGTGAACCATTCTGGTCACCATTTCTACACTGCTGCTCAGAGGCCACAGTGCCAAAGGCCTGATGCCACAGTCTCCATCTCCCACTAATTCAGGGCATCCCTTCCTTCTAAGCCACATCAGGAAGCACATTCTGGATAGTTTTGTCATTTACATGTCAAAGAAAGGTGTGCATGGTTACCTAAGGCAAAGGAGTATCACCTCTGGGAAGAACAGAGCTATAAGCAGACCTAGGCACATCCAGAATTTCCTTCTTTCTTCATGCACTGCTTGCAGATGAAGCAAAATACCAAAATGCAGGTGTTTAAGTTATTTTCAGTGCATTCAAAACTGTTGACTTTCAAAGTCCCTATTATATTGCTGAATTTCACTGGGTAGCTGCATTTTACTAAGTTCTTTATTGACTCACTAAGTGAGCATGTTATGAGAAAATAAATGAGTAAGTTATGAGAAAACAAATCATCATTGTATTATTTATTATCACTTTTGGGAAGCTCTCAGGGTAGAGGCTATTTCTCTCTGAAGATCTGGAAATTGCCTATCACATACTGGGTACCCCAAATAGCAGTAAAAATGCTTTTCCACTAAGACATTTCCTGATGAGTCACAGAGTGCCTTTAGAACAAAGCCTCATCTTCTTCAAAGTGTTCAGCTGTGGCATATGAAAAGTGACTGGTTTGAGGAATCAAAGGAAGAAGAATTGGAGGCGCTGCAGCAACCTTGACTCAATGCAGGCTTCTCCTGAGGGCACTCCTGAACGGGCCCACGGCACCAGTGGCTCACAGGTCCTGTCACACTCAATCCCATGATGTAAGAACAAACAGAGGAGCCAGGAACAAATGACATCACTGAGCTTTCATTATCTCACATGAACACGGCACAAGTGCTGCACTGTGAACAACGAAAGTCTCATGAATGAACCAACAGCCAGGCACATGGATTACCTTGGCAACAGGAAATAGCAGGAAACTGAGGGTAAAAGCAGCATTTGGATAGAACAAGAAAAACATTGTTCAGTTCTGAACTTGGAGTGACTCTTAACATAAATACTTCATCTTTTATCCCTCAATAACAAATTCACAATGCTGAATGAGGAACTTCTTAAATATAGATTCCTTATACCAAAAAATAAAAAGGCTGAGACATCTTTTAGCTACACACTTTCATACAGAGAGTTTTTACCTCTTTAGTAACAGAAGTCTCCTACTTACTGACATGTTCCTATCTTGCTACCCTATCCACTACAGATTTGAATTACCCTGTTCCAAGCTTTCCCCATCCCTGGTCATTCATTCCTGCCGTGCATTTAATGCCAATACAGAAGCACACAGAATCACAGAATCATTAAGGTTGGAAAGAGCCTTAACAATCATCAAGTCCAACCACTGACCCGGCATTCCTAAATGCAGCTGGAATGACTTTGAAGGAATAAGAAAAGCAGGCTCATTCTTGCCTTCCTGACATAACTTATAACTCAAAAACACATATCTATTTATCAGCAGCTATTTAAACTTCCTTTTTATCTATCATTTTGACTTCATCACTTAATTTGAAGGCAAACGTGCATCACTTCCCCAAAACTGCAGATGTTATAATCTTCCTTTTAAATGCAATCCTTCATCAATTCAGAAATACACACATTGAGTATTTTCCTTGCACTTCAACTGCAATATTAGAGGACCACATATAGCACTTAAACGACATTTTTTCAGTAAAAAATATTGTAACACTAAGCTAATGCTTACCTGATTTGAAAATCTCATGCTAACGTTCCGCTGGTCCTGGGGGGGTACGTACCGGCCAATGGGGTCGAGATCTTTAGGACTCACTAATTTGTCAGCTGAAAGGAAATGAGAATAAAAATACAGAATGAGTTGAGTAGTTTCTGCAGCTTTTGTGAAGAAGCCACATCAATTTATGTGTTATAATTGGTTCTGCTTTGTTTGAACCATTCCAAAAGCACATTCTGAAAAATTCAGAATTGTATTAATTTTAAAAGTAATGACTCCAGCATTGTTCTTGCTACAGCTAATTAAAATACTGTGGTATGTTAAACCAAGGCTTTATGTGCTCACAAAGGTATGTTAATAGATTATTAGGAGACAACAGACTCCAGAACACATAAGTCATGTAAAAAGCCCTTAATCCACAACCATGGAATTATTCTAGAACTTTAACTATAAACTCAGTGACCATGAAAAAATTCTCTATCTTTGAGGAAAAGCAGATAGCCTCTATGTGAAGGCAATCACTAAAAATCACATTACTTGAATCCTGGAAAGGACAAGAGGTATCAAAGATACCTCTAAATATGGTATCTCATGAAGAAATTGTAAAAAAACCTGATTAAAAATATTTGAAATCTAGCAATTTCTACATGGAGTTTTTTACATGGGGGTAAAAACCCCCACCAAACCTAAAAACCCAGTATTTTAGCCTTCTTGTGAAAAAAAAATTAAGCACTCCAATAAAAATATATTAGTAAAAAGTTCCAACAAATTCATCGAATATAGGTTCATAATCTTATATGAGCTATTATACCCTTAAAATAAGCATTCTCCTACCAAAATTGTATTTTGACAAGAAACTGTCCAAACTTCATGTAATTTCTGCTACAGAGTAAGTCACAATACATTTTCATTTCTTCTATCTCAAAGTCAACAATTTGGTACCTATTCTTACAAGCCCCAACACGAGGGAATAAGCATTAATCTAAACCAGAAGTGACTCATGGCTCCACTCGGCTCCAAGAGAAAACCAGCGCTGCTGTGATAAGGATGTTTCTGCACCATGGAGTAAACGAAGGCAGCAGCCCAAAACTCCAGCTGTGCCCTGCCTGAAGCTTGCCAGCGCTAGGGCAGGAGGGAATGGATGGGGCAGGGGCAGGAAAACACCGGGCAGCAGTGCAGGGCCCAGGGGAGCCCTGCCAGAGCCTTCTGCTGCCGGGAGCCCTGCCAGCCCCGGCTGCTGTCCTGTCCCCAGCCTTCTGCAGCCAGGAAAGGCTCTGCACTGCTCCGCAGGGCCACCAGCCATGGACACAAACCCAAGAAAAGCTAATGATAAAAGATCACTATGGATAATTGATTCATGCACTGACACATGAGTTACCAAGTCATATTCGAGCAAGCCACTCATCTAAAAAAGAGTCCACACAGAATTCTTATGCTGGGTTAAGGAATGGAAGTTACTTGAATTATGTGAAGTACTGCAATAAAACGAATTAACCAAAAGATTTCAAGAACAATGGGCTCTGCCTCGGAGTTCTTTTAAAAAAGAGAGGTTTCCAGAATATGTGTTCTATTCCCCCTAGTTTTAATACTGATTTACATTGCTCAGTAATTAAAACATATGGTCAGAATAATTTCATATTTAAAAGAACTATATCAATAGACCAATATAAAACTTAAGCTAACTCCTAATTAATATTCATCACCATTATCACAAATACAAGTGTATCGGACTGCAAAAGCAGATTCCTTTGTTGGCTCACTATCTACATCAGCAGCAGCTGACAACATTTAATCCTTTTGGTCGATAAAAAATATTGCTAAAACTGAGTTCTAGGCAGCACTGAATCCACAGAACAAGATACAAAATTCTAAGGAAAAACAAAGGAAAGCGAGATACTAAACAAAAGACCAAATGAATTTTCAGTTGCATGAAACAGCAGAACCTGGGATTCCTTTCCCTTGCTCCAAAATGGGGACTTTAACAGAAAAGTTTTACAAATGTCCTCATCCAAAGCAAGAAGAAAATTCTATGAAAGATAGCATCACCACCTGCAAAACACACGCTTTACTTCTTCATAAACAAGTTTTTCAGTTGCCTAAACTTGTAGTGTCTTCCAACAGTGACATGCAGACACTTTGCCTCTGTTATTCAGAGTGTTTGTAAGCAGGATCAAAATTTTGACTTCCCTATTTCTGTCTGCCCCTCTGTGGGAAGGTAAGAATTGACTCGGGTTCATGTTGCTGCATTTAGAAACATTTGCACCTCAAGAGGCAGAACCCAGGCCCAGAGAGAGCAGCACGAGCTACAGAGGTGATGCTGTGTGCTGCCTACACAGCAGGAGTGAGGAGGCTGAACAAACACAAATTAATTGATACCCTGGAGGCTACACAATGATTTCTGAATGGATAATGAAATGGGAAACCAATACTTTCCCAGATATCAAAGTATTTGGAGCCAGGCTTCCACTTAATTAGCAACCACCAACAAGCAATGTAACACACACAAACACTTTCACCAAGGACAAGATTGTTATTCAGGTAGGTTTTCACCAGTAAGGAGCAAAATTGAATGCACCAATTCAAAATTAGCATGAATAAATGGAGTTCCTGATATAACAACCTCTGGTGAACAGACTTTGCTATATGGTCTCCAGAACTCATTTGCAAGGACTATGAGAGAAATGGGAAAAAATTATTTTGAAATTTTGAATATTTTGAAAAGAGTAATTTTAAAAATAAATAAAATTAAAAAGCAGCGTTTAAGAATATTCAGCAAAGAACTGAAACACAGGAATGTTATGTTACACGAACAACAATTAGCAAACTATAAACACATTTTATCTAACCAGCATTCTGCAGGTATAGAAATACATAAACATTAGTACAAGATCAATACTAGCAGAACTACTACAGTAAACCTACACACACCCACCTGAGGATTACTTGGCTAATAATCTTAGAAGATTAATTTTTTTTTTTTTAATTAACAGGGAGATTGCCTGCATTTACTTAAAAGCATTGGCTAAAAGAGGAATTTTGCAAGGAACGCAGCAAAACCAAACAGGTGGAGCGCTAGACAGACTCTGTCCCCCTATACCTAAAGATACATTCACCGTTCTTGCCAAGTGTTGAATTTTTAAACTCTCTTCAATTTTTCTCATTTTTATTACCAACAGCCTGTTTCCCTTCTGTGTTAACAGAAAAATAGTTTCTAGAACTCCATCTACTGATTGCCAGGTAACTGCTGATCCCGTTAAAATAAAGCAGTATATCTTTCTCCTAAAAGAAATACCAAAGAAAAAACCAACTGTGAAGATTTATCCAAATTAAACTTTTTTTTGCATTAGACAATAATAAAATAATTTCAAGTGAGACTGAGTTTGTTTGTGATTGAAATTCACCAAAACAACCTTCAGTGGTCCAACTTGGATATGCACCTTCAATTACTCATACAGTTCCTTCTTTTTAAGAAGGTGAAAATAAAACAGACAGCATAAATCATTAACCTTCTCTGTTAGAGACTGCAGCTACTCAAAGTTTCAACTTCTATTGCTTAAAGCAGTCAATAATTTGAATTCAATGCTATAAATCACTTACCAGCATCACTCTACAGGTGCAGCTGAGACAGCTAATCCAGAAAGCATCACATTAATACGTTCATGTCATGAAGAAAAAGAAGAGGGAAAGCCAGCAAAAGAAAACAAACCTACCATCTTTAGATTTTCAGTACTCTATGAAATATTCCACTAAGCTTTATAGTAGGTAGCATAAAAATGAAAAGACTACAAAGCGATTTTTGTCTGACGCAGATGTACCAGAGCAGAGGACACACGAGCCACTCAAGGTCCATTCAAAACTCAAGCCCATGTGTTGTTCAGATTCAAGAGAAACCCGGTGCAGAAGGAGTGCAGGTGCTCAGCTCTTACCCAGCAGCTTGGCAATGATGTACATGGCCTGACCCCAGAGGAACAGCTTCCCATCACGCCCGTTGTTACTAGGGAAGCGCTTCTGGCTGCCTGGGCTCCTCTTCTCCATCTCCACAAAGTCAGCAGGCACGTAGTAATACTTGGGGACAACAGGGCACCCTGAGGAGTTGGACAGCAAGCACAGTCAGGGAGCAAGCAGCACTGCCCTCATTATTTGATTGGAACCCCCTAATAGAGCTGAAGTGGATCCCAAACAGGAAATTTGCACCCCAGTAACAGTTTGATTGAACAGATTGTCATTCTCTGTTATCTCTGCAGTGAGGAATCTCAGGGCAATACTAAACTACTTCGTATTTCAGCAGACATTTCTCCAGAATTTCTTCCCAGAACAGGTATGCTGTCTGTGCAGCACCTTCTGTGCAAACTAAAAATAAAAAAGTCACCTGAAGCAAAATGCCGTTCAGTTAAGAAGCCTTAACCAAGAGCAGTGAAAGCTGGGTCACACTGAAACACTCGGGGTGTTGTGCCCTCAGTTAACACAGGCTCAGTGTCAGGCAACTTTTCCCAGCTAAAATTCCTGCTCAAAAACTGTCAACTTGGTTTTGCATACTTTTGTGAATTTAATGTTTAAAACCAGCACTTGAATTTTGAAACATTATGAAACAAAATGGCATAACTTCTCTACTAGAAGATACATATCTTGCATCCAGAATTAAGCCATAGGTATTGCTGATCATTGTAGATCAATAAATGTTATTTCAACACTTTTTTAGTGGATATGCATCAGGAATTTAGAGACATGATTACAAATGATTGACCTAATTATATGAAATCGAAAAGCAAATTAAAATGCTTCCTGCATAATTAAATTCCACATTAATATTGCTCTACCCTTGAATTAATTTGGATAAAGAACAGGCGATAAACAGAATAAAGTTGTAGTGTTTTACTATTTGCTTAGAAAAAAAATTACTAGCAAGTAGCAGAGAAATCTGGAAAAGTGAAAGTTATTAGAGACACAATATTCAAATGACTGAGGCATCAAAACACACCCAGAAATTTTAAGATGTGACATTTGTGATGGCATTCAACAAAAGGAAACCACAAGATTACTTTCGGGTCCATGAAACTTCACATGTGCAATAATAATGAGAAAAAAGCAAGAACCAGCAAGAAAATTTTGCTCCATAACACAAATTTGGTAAGGCAATGTTTGATTGTCTAATAGAAATTAGTCCTCTTCAAAAAATTTAAAGAACAAGTCATATTCTGCACCTGCTTGTGGAACTGTACCACAGATGTAAGAACAGGTGACTAAAATGCTGAGTTTTAAAATTGGATTGTTCTGTTCTCAGGCCATTTCTTTTCCTCCCACTCAAACTTAAGGTCTTTTTCTTTTTTTTAACTGAGTTTTGGATGGATGTGCCTGTAGGCCACCACTAGCCCTGTCTGCAGTGCCACAGAAATTCTGAAGTGCACAATTTAAATAAGAGAACATTTATATTAAAATGATTATGTCACCACTTTCCCAGCTCTAAGCTAGAAACAATTTCATATGCATATACCAAATTATTTTTTACATCTCACAAAATTAAGTGGCAATGAATGATGAAAGCAATTCCCAACTGTATCCAGGTGGGACATTGAAACAATCTGACTGTCAGTAGTTAATATTTGCCTGAAAATCAAAGTGAACTTTGTGAACTATGAAGTACAGGTGAAGAAGGGGAGGAAGGAGTGGGCACAGTGTAAATCTTACATTAGTGTCAGCAGTGTTTGTCCAGATAGTGTTACTTTTATTATCACACTTTATGATGCAATGTATCTACACAAAAGAGGTCACTTTAGAATTAGTATTTTGCCATTGAGAAACATGTTGACATTCTTACTTCTCCGTTGCTCTGACCACAATATATATTAACAGCGAAGTCAGAATTTCTATCATTTCAGAGCCATAAAAAGCTACAAGTGCTTCAGAAGAACAATTTCCAGATAATACCTTCAGGTGTATGTTGAAGCAAAGGGTCCAGAAGATCCTGATATTCCTTTACTTGAGTAGGATTTCCTTTAAAAACACCTAAAAAATAACCAAACAAAAATTGATTTAATGGAAGAAATAATTATTCCATTACCTCAAAGTTCATAAAAGAGGAAGAAAAAAAAAACCCCAGTGCTACTTTTCAAAACTAAATATTTAGTGCCTACACACTAAATAGCTCATGAAAATTCCAAGACTGAGCTGTAGAGCCTCACTGCTGCATCTCACAGGGATCATGAATCAGCCACTCTTATCAGCTGCAAGTGAAATCAATGGGATAGCAAAGCTGGGAACTTCGAGAGGACAGGAACTGGACAGACAAGCAGCCCAGCTCCATGTCAATAACTTCCTTTGTTACAGTAGAAGGAAGGAGCAGAGCTCATGTGCCAGTGTGGAGACCAAGCAGCCTTGTTCTAAACCTTTAGGACAGAGCTGACCTGGATGTGAGCTGCTGAAAAATCCCAATAAATAACACAAAAAGCAAAAAGCAAATAAAACCCTTGCATGGATTTTTTGATGGAATGTTCACATCTCTAAGTTATATAAGTACTATACCTTCATATTACAGAGGTTCAGAACTGCTGACGCACCTCGAGATATTAAACCCAACAGTCAACTCTCTGGTGCTGCTTTTGGGCAGACATTGCTATGTTTGGAACTACCAATACCCTAAAATGTTTTTTAGCAGAACTTCCTAAAATGCATCTGAGGAATACTAGCACAACCAGTGTTCAGTTCATTGAAAGTCCTTAAATGAAAAGATACATCAACAGCACAAAACACATTTCTGCTCATCAAAGAAAAAATGGATCTATTTGCAAAGTAAGGTGATGTTTTAAAATGGAATATTTTTTAACATTTAAAGGGGAATGAGCTAGATGAAAACTCTGCATTGTAAATCTTGCACTAATATTTTCTTTCTCAACCATCAAATTTTTTTTCTTTCCGTGGCTCTTCAATGCTCCATCCAAACCCAAAGCTTGACAAGTATTGCTCACTACATTTTCAAATATTCCTGAGTATGCATACAGGAATATATATAGTTGCCAAGAGACACAAATGCAATCAAAATTTGCACATGAAGAGGGTGTGTTTAAGTGACACACTGAACTATTTCAAACACTTGAGGATAATCATGACATAAGGGCAATATCTGCTCCTCCCATTCCCTTGCGGTGTATACACTTGTAGATTTGCACTAAGGAAGCTTCTGGATTTGGAAACATTTGCACAAAATCTACTCACAGAATTGTTCTACTTCCCGAAAGTGTGGTCCAGGCAAAAAGGACAGGGACAGTATGCGCAAAGCACGTATTTTTGAAGGGTTTTGTATACAAGAAGAGTAAAATGCTTTTTTTATTCTTTTGCTGACTTCAGTTAAGATTACTATCTTTTTGTTCTCAAAACTGCAAGTGGGAAGCATTAAATGTCAGTGCCTTTCTCCTAAGTTTTGGGCCTCATTCTATGAAAAATGTCAAGCATTTCTTTAGAAATATCAATTGTGAAACCTTATTATATCTTCAAACATAGTATTTTAATCTGTGGGTGGCCGCAGAGCAGTCGACGCTGATGGCAGATTTCTGTGCCCCTTACTGTCTTTATCTGAAAAGTATCCAACGTACTACAGAAGAAAGAAGTGATGGACAGATTTTAATCCATTCAAAAACCTTTTTGACAGTTGTAACCCTACATATTTTCTTATTCAGACTTCAGTCCTATGCAAGTTTTAGCTTCCATCCTGAAATCATCCTTTGAACTTCTTTGGTGTGTCTCCTGTCCTCAAGTCAAGGGCTAAGTATTGTCATTTTTGTTGCTGTTGCCACGATTTTTTAATTTGTTTTATTATTCAATCAGACTGACTACATGAAAAATCATGGCCAGGAGGAAAGTAGACCTTTCCTGGTTCCCTTTCTTCTCTTGTGAATTCTGTTTCAATTGCCACACAATGCTCAACTTGAAAAGACCTGGTGCACATTGAGTGGGTCAGTGTGCTCTCCCTCCCTTTTCTCTCCTGTGCTGCTGCAAAGTTCTGATACATCTGGAAGCTTTTTAGGCTTAAAAAGCAAAGCAGGACAATGTCACAGATTGAAGCTTTTAACAAACCCTCATTGAGTAATATTCTAAAAACAGTTCACATTAGAAATGCTGAAATAAAAGGGGTTGGGATGCTTGGAGTTTTTTAAGCCAGGAGGCAGAACTCTCAATGAGATATTTAGTGTCACTGCATTATGGTTTATTTTGGCAGGACAGGAAAATAATTTTGTAACTTTCCTCTAAGAGCTCATCTTTCTAATGCCTTTAAGGAACAAGAATGTAAAGTTATACTCACCATCGATTATCATGAAAATAAAAAACAGAGGGAATTCACACTCAATGCCATCAAAAAGCTGAAAAGAAGAAAAATTAATCAGACATTTTATCATTTTCATTGAAGGAAATGTATCTGAATAATCCTGTTGAATAATTTTTAAGCAACAAAGGACAAACATGAATGCAAAAACATTTTAGTACATTTAGGTTATCGCTTCTTAATTCTGTGGGCACTTTAACTGTGCCTTTACATCTGCTGTGGCTCATTCTCAAACAGAATATTTAAATAATCTTTTTTTTATTTTTCACAGAGACACTATGGGGAAGAAAAAGAAATAAATTTTCATTTTGATAACCTTTACTGATAAATACTGTGATCAGAAGCAAAATTGTTTACCACACACTCAGACTGTAGTCAGCTGTGAAATTAAATGAAATGATAAATAATTTCCTTATTTGTTATGTGAAATCAACTGTACCCTAAATGTAAATGAAAGCACATTCATTACAAAACAAACCAATGATTCACGTGCTGACTTAGCAATCTCTGAAAACTGCACATGCAGATTACAGAAGGCATCTCCTTGCTTGAAGCCTTTAGGAATCACTGTGCAATTCCAATTCCAGTAGCTGAGGGGTACCTGGGGCAGGACTTTTACCTTAATTTCTGCTGGTTTGTAATAACGCCGCGTTCTGTCCTCCAGCGCTGTTCTGTACCCATCTCTCAGAAATCTCTTAAACCCATATTTTCCTTTCAACTTCCTAATAATTTTATCTAGCGTTTGACCGAACAAAACCTCATCATCCAAAGCAAACGCAGGATAACTAAGACAGGGCAGAAGAGCTGCATCGGTATTCTGTAGGAGGAGAAGGAGAAACAGGACATTACAAATTTAATTAGATCCCTGGCAATTATTTGATGCACAAACAAATACTGTTTATCTTACTAAGTGAAATATACATTTGGAACATTATCTTATCAAAATCATAGTGCTAATATAGGAAAATGGTGTGCAAAATAAGACTTCTTAGGAAGTGTCAGGATAAACTACAAACCAAATCTGCAGATATGCAATTTAAAAGATAATGAATTTGTCTCAGAATGTCACCTGTTTTAGAATTGATAATGTGCAGACATAATTGGAAACATTCTAAAACTTTGTGTTTAGGGAATTTTTTTTGTTTTTTAAATACATTTGCCAGATCCTTCCTGGAGGAAACAGTTGGGTATCAAATGATCAAAAAGAAGCACAAATATTTTATGAAGGTGCAATGCTGAGAAGTACCTATGATTAAATCATCATTTCTGAACAGCTTTCTCAGAAATATTCTTAGGGTGCTGGAACAAACAAGCCTATCTGTTTTACAATTAAGAAGATAAAGGAATAATTCCAGGAAAAAGTATGAGCAACCTTCTCAAGAACCACATGGATCTATTATGAATTTAAAACACAAGAAAAATTACTAACTAGCGCATCACCTCTACAGGTAAGCTTCCAGAAGCACACCAAAAAACCACTCTTTTCTGTGGATATAGTCAAAATATTCAACGGTTTAAAACAACTTTTTTGCCAATATGACTGACATGAACCCATAAAAGGAAGAAAAGGACACAAAGATTTCTACGGGATAAGTTATAAAATCAGCTTCTGTTGGAATATTTCAAGTCTCCAGCAAAAAACAAACTGCAAGAGTTCTAAAAGACCATTTGACTATAAAAAAGTAGCTGACAGTGCCTTTTATTTTAATTATACAGCATTACAACTCTGCTATAATTCTTCTACACAATAAGTAAACTATTAATGTTTAAGACTAATAGCCTGTTTGATGAACAAAACTGCTATTATATTCCAGAATGAATAAAAAAGCAGAACTCTATTATCACTTACGCTAAATTACGGATTCTCTAACACCAAACTTACCTTTGATGCTAGTACTGAAAAAGATATTTTTTAAACTAATCTATACTTATGTCACTTAGATTTACTCTCTAAGGAAATACATTTGTAACAGTAGCTTATAGCAACAAGAAATCGTTCATATTCAGCAATTTATGATAAGCCAACCTTAAAGGCTTTTTTCCTAGACAAAAGAAAGAATTAAAGCTAAAACAAAGAGTTTCAAAAATGCAGACACAGTGTATAGTGGAAACTAGGCCAAAAGAAAAACAAATCACCAAGGCTGCAAATCTCACTTATTTCAAATTTTATTTTAATATTGTTTAGAAAGCTACCAAGAGGCTACCATTTTAACCTAAGTATTAAGAAAATAAGGAACACCACTGTAATTTCTCTTCAGAAAAACAACTACATCACGGTGACACTGAAGAAGCAAAGATTTAACACCTTCCCAGAAAATTCCGTCTTCACCAAACAGATCAGAAGTTCCATCATGCAACTAAGAATTCAAATCAGTTTATTTTCTCCGCACGCTGTTGAGGTGAATTTCTTTTAATGACTTACATGAGACCGTGACTCCCGGGGCAGCAATGAACACAGGGTCTGTCTGTTCCGGTTATGGGCATCAAAATCCACAAATATAACAGACCAAGAGCAGCCCTGCAAGATCAACGTTGCATTTGTTTCAGGGAAAGGGAAGAAGGCTGGTGCATCCTGCTGAAAATTTTATCAGACAAATTCTGTACCTGAAATTGCAGTAAGCAGTTTGCAAACTAACGTTTTCTAAAGGTGGAATCTAACAAACTGTGCTAAGCATTTCTAAATATCCTCTGATCCACCCTGTAAATCATTATTGCTAACAAAAAAGGAGGGAAAACAAACACTCTCATTACCTGATTTCCAAAGAGATTGAAACCGTTAATTGCTTCTAAAGCTGCTTTTGCCAGCCCCACGGAGCTGAGGAGAAAACAAAACAAAAACTCAGAGGTATCACAATTCAAGCACAGGCTAAAACTTTACACACTTGACAGCTTTCCGTGCCATGATCTTTTCGTGATTTGAATTTCGGGATTAACCTTTATGTCAATAAAACGATGATGCAGCAAATTTGGGGCTGTTTAGGTGGTAGGTTGTTTTTCCTTTTCTCTGAAATACTACTCAGCATTTTCATTTGTTTTCAAATGTCAGAGACCATCTGGAAAAGGCACTCCTGTTCTCACCTTGCTAGCAGACATCTGGCACTATGTATTTCAAGGTCTTGCTAATAGCGTAGAGACAGAGGATTTACTTTAGCGCAATTTTTCAAACCAGCTCTCAAGTATTAAACTTTAAAAGACTGATTTTTAGTTTTCAATATAGTAAAAGAACTAATCAATCTTGATTCACAACAGAAGGATTTTCTGATGTCAACCATATAATGACACATCTTCTATTTCTCTTACTCCGTGACTTGTATCCATCACAAAGAAAACAGGACTCAGAAATTCTATTAACAAGACTTCAAGTTAGCACTCACATTTAAAGACATTAAGCACTAAAATCACTAATAATTATATAATTTACAATCCAAATTATACATTAAAATTATTTGTTAATAATTATGTAAATTCTACAGTACAAATAAAACTATGCATTTTCACAAAGCCTTTTCATTAAGAAAGTATAGTTTTATATTTTCTTTGTGAGTATTTTAAAAAAAAGCAAAGAAGCATTATTCTCCTTTTCTCAGTTTCACTGTTCTCTTCCTGCATTTTTAAAGAATTTATAATTATAGATAGGCCAACTTCACATATGTCCATTCAACTGCAATAAGGAACTAAAGCACTAACATACACAAAACCACTACATTTTCACATGTGGATTCCAAACTTGCAGATGTTACGGTCACAGGGCATCCAAAAGTAAAATGTTACATGAGTTTAAAAACAAAGTGTAAGAATCTCAGATTTCTGACAGTTCTGTGGAACACAAACACTGCAGGTAGGGACAGGCCTTTGCCCTCCTCACTCAGTGCTGACAGACAAGTGTAGGACCCGGAAATACTCCAGAGGTTCAGCTAATTAAACATCTTTTACATTCTCTTAGGCAGCCTAGTAAAAGAGATTCAGAGCATCCAGTAAAACAAAGCGTAGTTTATTTCGTTTATAAGAATAATTAATGGAACACTGAGTTATAATAAATCTTCAGATAATAAGCATTAACAATTCCAAACTTTTACGTAAGAAGAGTTGTGACTTTATTGACAATTTCGTCATCAGCCCTACCCAAAAAAATTCACTACAATCAAATTGTCAGAAACCTGCAAACAGGGAGCATGCTTCAACCTTTGTTTTTCTATACTGCATGTGGCACTCTGGGATGGAAGCAAACATTTTACCTTACTGTAAATAAACTGAGTTATATTATCCATTACTGTAAATTATGACATTTCAAATGATTACTAACTAATCCATATTTTAAATATGGGGTCTAATTATGATTATACAGAAAATACTGAAAATAATGAAAAAAAATTCAATGCAGTTACAGAATTCGCTTTTTTAAGTATTACTTTACCTGTGTTGGTTTTAATATTAGAAATACTTTAGACTGATCTCATACTTTATCATTTTTAAACCTCCATCTTCCTTTCTGAAACACTGCCAGAAAGAATGCTCCTGGGTTTCAGTTCTAATTGGCTCAACAAGAGAAAGCTGACCAGCTTAACCACAGCCTGCTCTGAGCAGCTGCCTCAGTTTGGTGTTTTCTGATGCTGAAAGCCTTTAGAGCTGGAGAATGAGTTGAAGAAATAAACTGAAATCAGAAGTGCTGTGAACGTAATTATTTGTCTGGCTTTGTTTCAAATACGTAAATAAAAAAAGGTAATTGTTCTAAAAATCGCTCCGTTCTAATTAACACCTAGCAATTGATCAGACAAATTGGCATGATGACTCAGAACAGAACTTTTCAGAGGAATTAGGTATTTTTATCAAACGACATATAGAGAAGATGAAAATCAGATAAATCCTGCACATTGAAGGCTGTATCACATGTTAAAATCTCTTATTTCCCTTTCAAGTAAAGGCCTAATATCAACATTATATACTTTCAGAGTGAGAAAAAAGTTACTGATAAAAGGTAGAGAAGTAATACATGTTCAACTGCTATTTAGATAACATAAAACTACTCAATCTGTCAACAAAATAGGATGATACGGCTTGAAAGAAATTCAAGCCAAATATGTATAAATTCCTTGAAATCATCTCTATTTTACAGACTCAGTCATTATTCTACAATAAGAATAATTTAATAATTTACTGTAATTGAGCAGCGTTTTTCTACCTCTAGTTATTGAAAGCCCCTGGAGACTTCACTACTCTTACAAGTATTACTTGCAAGTGACCATATAAATATCTCAGCATTGTCATTCACTCCCTTCACCACACACACCAGTACTACTTAGATTATCAGAAGTTTCATGGGTGAATGACAGGAGGAAGTTACTTTAATAGAAAAAAAGTCAGTGAACAGCCTTTGTATCAAGTATGTCTTTAAAAGAGTGAGCAATCACACAGCACAGCACACTTCGGGACTATAATCGCACTTCACACTCATTTCATTCCTACTGATTAATGCCTTCCTGTTGGGCAAATTACTAAAGAGGTTTTATAATAAACATTATGCTCATGTCTTTGTATAGAAAATACATTCCTCATACTCTACAATTTAATAACAAAAAAAATGGAGTGTCTTAAGAGAATGAATTAATGGCAAAATGTATCTTAATAAATATGCTCCTTCCTCCACTCATTAAGCCCCTATGAGCAGACTGTACTAACGTGTGGGACTCTGCCCGGAGAAAAAGGTGCTTACTCGGAGATGGGCCCAAAACCAAACAAAACCAAACCCAAACCCTCTCGAAATAATACTCGGAAAATTTCACAGGATCATTTAAGTCCTTGGCTGGAAGGGACATACGGAACCCCTCTAGCCCAACACAAAACTTCACTTGAAGCTAGATATGAAAACCAAGACCAATTTAAATAAACCACAGCCTTAACTAGACAAGTCTCAAAAACTTTCAAGGATGGAGATTCTGTTTTGAGTATCCTGTTCTTTCCTTCTCTGCGCTTCAAATGAAAAGTTTTCTTCTTAATCTCCCCAGTGAATCTCAGCAGCTGCAATCCTTAGACCTTGTTGGAGCTGTCGATTATTTTAACATGTCAAGGATTATCAAGAGCAGTCTTGCAATCATAATGCCACAGGTAACATTTGACCTTGAGCCATATTTAGGGCAGTGGAAGATGAAACTAACCAAGAGAAACTACTTCCAGCTTGCTAAGAAAGATGTTGTAAACACACCTAAACTCATAATTCCCACTAACTTTCAATTGTTAGATTCATCCCCTCAGTAAAACACCTGAGAGCAAACATTAAAATTTGTGTATTCTTAGCAAATGTAAATCAAAACACACCTTCAAGCAAATCCACCCTTAATCCTCCTCCTATTCAATTTCTTGCCTCCATCTGAGTGCTGTGCATGTCAACTGGAATATCAAGCACCACAGATGATGTGAAAAAGAAGCAAACAAGAAAAAATGTCTACATTAATAATAATTTTGTAACTATGTAACCCCAAACAGAAGAAGGCAGGAGAGCACTATAGCAATGTAACACCTACACTCCAGAGCAGCACATGAGGGAGGCTCTGCAGGCCCAGATTCAGAGTATGAGGATGCTGCACTTTGGCAGTTTCATTATTCTCCCAGTGCATATGGGAGATGTCAGAGGCAGTTTGCAGAGGTACTCAGCAGATGCCTGAGAGCAGCTTGATCAAACGCTTACAGGACAAATTAATTTTTGTGAAGCTCAGCCGTATGGGAAGGGATCACACTACAATAAAAGCTGTTACAAATCTTGCCTTTGAAGCAATAAAAGACATCAATTTGCATACATCAGTGAAGACCTGCTCCACAGAGTGTTCTGCTATTTGTCATTTATTAGAAGTGTTTGGAGCTGTACTAAGAGAGAATACTAAGACTGTGAAGGCTTAAAATATCTGCATCTTTTAACACTGGCCATAATTTGCAGCTATTCTTCACAGACTTCCTAGTGTACAATGACTTCTTTGAAAAGAAAGCCTCTTTCAACAAAAGACAATAACTACCTACTCACTCTGAAAGCAAACACATGCTGTATGCAGACTTCCAGCTGAGGCTTTAAGGGTCAGGAGTGCACCATCCATAACACTGACCCTGAAGACACCACTACGGGGTCCATAATCACTGAAGACACACATACATCATTTGTGAGTAGACCTGATACTCATAACTGCTTCATCAATTTAAAACAAAAATGTTTTTACAGCTCTCTTTGGTAGATACAAATGGAACATGAAGTATAAAGAATATTTCAGTGTACCCAAGGCTTTCCTCAATAATATCTAAATGTATCTTTTGATGCATGCTCCCCTTCCATTTTTTCTGATTTATGAGAACAAGGGAAATTGCCTACCAGCTTTCTACAGTGAAGCAGAGTATCCACATGTACACAAAGAAAGATAAATAGGGGCAATACTCGTTTCTGATAACCAAAGTCTACTTCTTAAATTAGGACCAAGCTCTGTGCTTCCCTGTGTGCTAGCTCAATGATCTGTTAGATTGGCCCAGTCCATCTTGTAAAACTTTACCCTTAGAAAAACCAACCTATAAATGTCAGTCTAGATTAAGACAAAACAACATGCCCATTTCCATCTGTTTAAAAGACGCTCAGCTTTCCCTGGAGGAAATTCACATACTGGGTAACCAGAATGCTGCAAACAACAGGAGACACAGGAGTTTCGCTGCTCCTTTTGCACATTTCTACAAGGTGAGATGTGGAAAGAAGCATTTGATTCTCTATGTGAATGCTCGTGTAGTCTGGCATTTAACAATTTTACAGACACAGCAGGAGTAAAGAAAACCAGCAAAGTAATAAAGGAGATTATATAACAACAACTGGGATTTTTTAGTTCACATATTGATACAAAAGATTCTGTAAAAGTCCCCCAAAAACACTTAAATTCAGAGTTTTGCTGCAATGACATGTTACTATATCAATAGGTTAAAATATACATGCCTGCATATGTAATAAGAAAAAGAATAATTTATTCTCAAATGAGAAGGCAGATTCATTTGGCAATACTGAAGACTGGAAGAAATGTGTATTCTTTGCAAGCCCTTGATAGTTCGTATGATCAACAATGTTTTAAAAATCCTAAGATATCCAAGCTATAGCCAGGTTTATGATTAATAAAACCTCAGAAGTCGAAAAGTGAGACAACAATAGTAACACTAGAAAAATCAAGTTGTCAGATTAAAGATTTGATCCTTCAAGACAGACAGCACTTGAGCAATTCCACAGAGGTGAGCAGGACCACTGCAGCATTAAAATGCTAACAGCATTGCTACCTGTCCCTTGGGACAGGGCTCAGAACTTCAGCAGCTGAAGGAGCTGGAAGAGAGTTTGGCACTAAGCTTCAGCATCTTCTTCCCACCATGGTGGAGACGAGAAAATCTAAACTCATGACTCTACACCTTTTAAAAGCAGATATTCCTAACCAGCTCTGTGAATCTGATTCCAGCCCCACTGCACATGCCTCAACCCTGAGCTGTTCTGAACACAATTTTCAGAATTATATACATGCAGCTGCACATAATTATGGGAATTTGAATACTCAAACAGCTAAGCATCCATGTAGTTATTTCAGCATGCATATCATCATGAAATTATCTTCACATTTTCCCAAAATACATCTCTCAATCTTTAGAGAACCTTAATTTAGTTCAAACTAAGTATTTTCATGCACTATTATTTTTAGCTCACCCCAGAAATTCTTTTTATTCATTTACTTGCTTTGACTAAAAGAGCTACATTTGCTCACCTACCTTGAATGCAGCTCTGGACTGCCATTGTTGTATTTGCTGCCTCTTTCCCAGACACCAAAATCTGGTACACGATAGGCTCTCTCCACACAAAACACAAGATTTTGGATAAAGGACACCTAGAGGAAAGAAAAGCGACTGAAGGAAAATGAAAGCATAGTTTTTCTGTTTTTTCCAAAAGAGAAAGTTGCTATCTCTCAAAACTGTTCTTTCTGTACTCAGAAAATTATGTTCCCAAGTTCAAATATTCTCTTTAAAACCAGTTCTTAATAACAATATGTTAAGAGCTGTCCTAAATGAAGTGACAATGTAAATTTATGCAGAAGTTCCAATAAAGGCAGAGATAAAAATGATTTAATATTCAAGACACATATGTGAAGAGTTCCAAAAAGGTGATATTTTGACATTTAAAAAAAATGTGTCCTATCAACATCAGAAACCAAACCAAAATTAGAACACAGAAATCGTGGTGTTTTTTCATAATTCATTTTAAGAGAATTGATATGCCAAAGTTTTATTAAATTAGCTCCAGATAATACATATTTATGCAGATTCAAACACACTTCTTTATAAACAGAAATTAAACTCTAAACCAATTTATTATAATTAAAATCTCTTCCTGGACCAATACATTTCAACTGAATACCAGAGTACTGAAGAGTATTTTAAGATATTTAAGGTGCATTTAACTATAGCTGGGGACTTATGTAAGCAGATAATTTTTCCTGATTTACACTACTGAAAAAGACATTTGGAGTTGCTTGACTGTAGAAAAATGAAATTGAGTGTAAGTTTTGCAGTTCACTTTAAAGAGTCCACAGATTGGAGCTTAGAGAAAATTTAACCACAAGCACAAGATTTACATTGGTTCATCCCCAAAGCAGGGATTTTATGCTCTCCTGTCCAAATTATTCTAGAGGACTCTGTGGAACACAACCATACTGAAGAATTACAAAGAAGGATCCATCAAGTGATTTTTTTTAATGACTATACAGAAAGGTATTTGCTTCTATTTCAAGTTACTTGTATGTATCTGTTTTGTGTTTTTTCTCCGTTTTTCTTTATATTTTAAAAATTTACCATTTCAGATACACTCCTTATGCTAATACCAGTCCAGCAGCAATATTGTAATTCTAGACACACTTGTCTCTCTCTCTATATTAATTACATGCCGCTGATAAAATTTCACCATGGGGTGCACATGTACAATTATCCATACACTACAACTTTTCACAGCTACTACTTTCCAGAAAACCGTGTCTCACTCTTTAGCAATGCCCAGTATATTCATCCCTGTAATTTAGCATCTGGTTGTATCAAAATGAACTTTCTCTGAATGAAGCCAGAACACCCAGGGATTAAGTGTGGCTTTTCCCATGATTAAACTGAAATTTATATGAAGAAGCAAATAGCACCACATAGAAATATATAACCTTACTGATTACTTTTTACCAGTGATGATGTTTGGAACACAAGAAAAAGAAGGTCATTTACAGACATTTTATGACACTAATTAGAGTTTCCAAACAGCAGACTTAGAGCAAAAAAACTACCAAATGGCTTGTTGCAAACCAAAACCTTCAGAGAGCAAATCATTCACATCACAGGCATGTAAATACTATAACCAAATCAGTGCCACGGCACTTACAGAAATTACAGGCTGTGTGTTAAGCTTGTTTATCCAAAGCTGAGCATGTGGAGCTGGAAGTGTACTAAAGAGCACACACACAGCATGGATGACTGCAAATACTCATGGTCCTGCTTAATGTGTAGCTAACTGCTCTCATTCATACACTCACACAACCATACACTGTTATCTTTGACAGGGATGCAAAGATGCAATTCAATCAATGCTTCCACTGCCAGCTGAAAGCACAGGGTAACTCAGTGACAGCTGCCACGCCTGACATGGAGAGGCAGCACTGCCTGTAAAGCCAAGAGTTGTGCACAAACACATCCCCACAGCCAGTTTGGCAAGCAGCAGCACCTGCCAGCACCTCGCACTGCCAGCGCCGCTGCTCCAGGCGCGGGAAGGGCCGGAACACGGCCGGCCTGGTGGCACCGGGGAGGGACAGCACATTGCCACATCCGCAGTGCCACTGGGCTCAACATCCTCTGGGCACATGGGAAAACTTGGACATTTCACTATTATGTGGCATTAACAGGATCTGACAACTGCAGAAGCCATACAGAGACCAACAGAACGTGCAAGTCTGCGGTAAAAAAATCTTAGTGTGAATCTCCATCGTCCCGAGACTTAGAGGGGACAGTTGCTAGGAAAACGACATCCTGGCAAGGAAGTGGAGAATATCCACTGACTGGAGAATCTATAAACATGCACTTTTTCTGCAGAATCTGTAATTAAATGCAAACAACTGGAGGATAACATAAATTATATATCAAGTTAATTAAATACTTAATTATATACATTTGCCTCCTCACACATATAAAGGCAATTTAGGGAAAATAATGCAGACCTATCATATGCTCTAACTAAGAAAGAAAGAAGACGTTGCAACATTTAGTTTTCTAATTATCTAAAAAAATAGATTACTGAAGATATGCATTTTAGAAAAATAATGTAAATTCACTATTACTGGAAAAATCTCCTTTATTTTTAATGGTAGTACTGCAAGCGCATTTAAGCTTTTTAAGGCAATACAGCAGCAAACTATTAAAGAGAACAGAGTAAATTTAAACAAATCCAGATTAAGAAAATTGGAGAAAAAAAGAATTAAAAAGTATATACATCTGTGCTTTCCATTCCAGTTTCAAAACATAACCTCATTTTAGAGCAGGCCAGCAGGTTGTCCTGACATGACTTGTACTCAAGCCAAGGCTATTATTATCTTATTTACAGAAGTCAACACTCTCTATAAACATCTCGTACCACAGTATAAAACTGTTTTATTTTCAATTCAAGATACAGCAAAACTTTTTAACACACATAGGTTCATAGGTATTTGAAGAAAGTCCTTCAGGCTTCCCTGAAAATTAACCCCATTATTTACTATATTGAATTTTCACTGGACAGCATGCACTGACTGAGTCTGAAATAATGTGAAAAGTGAGAACAACGTAAGCAGAAGTTAATCATCCTAACAGACCTTTTAATTCTTGACCTTGTAGCTTTCAGAAATAGCAGAGAACTATAAAACTTTCAATGTCATGTTACATTTACTCTTTGCACATCTGATACCCTTTTAGCTATTATTTCACTGTCCGTTCATTCCATTACTTTTTCTGAGTTCCACTCAAAGCACAGAATACCTGCAGTGTATTTTCAGAACAATTACTTTACAGTTGGTAATGAAACAAAAACAAGAGAAAACACAAACAACTTGAAGCATGTTTTAGGATGCAAAATCGATTTGTACCTCATCTGTGTTGTAGATAATCTGCAGCCCTGAAGAGATCATCTCAACCAAATAGAGGAGAAATAATGACACAGCATTGATCTGAAGTAATTAAACACAGAAAGGAAAGTATAATTAACTTTATGTTTATTGGAGTCATGTAAACAAACAAAATGTGGCATAATTGACTAGCAATGATTGTCCCACTATAACACACTTTTGCTTCTTCAAAAATCATACATCTAATGATGTGGAAACAATCAATAGGAAAAAATGGCATAAAAATGCATTGTTCTCTAAAACTTCTGATGGTTTATGAATTTTTAATTTCAAACTGTGATAGCAAAATATTTTCCCTTAGGCACGCTGCTTTGACCCCCAAGGAATCACTTTAGTCACAAGCTGTTTTCATGTTTACATATATGACAATATACTAGCAAGTAGGTTACCAGAAAGGCAAGGAGTATATTGAACAGTGCACAGCACACCTAGAATGCAAATCACTTCATCCCTGCTGGGAATTTTGGTGTTGTCAGCTGACAGAAGGATAATTACAACATTCAGATATGATCAGATATGTGAAAAACTATTTTTTTGTAGCTGTACACAGCATTTATTATTAACAGTAATTACCTTCAGCAGCTGTACAGATGAGCATCATAATGTCAACTCATTGAGTAATCTAAGACAACTGCTGGTTTGGCTTTTTATTACAGAATTCTACTGTAATTGAGAATTTGTATAACTCCAATAGAGGAAGTAAATTTATCACAGCATGAGGTATAAAACCACAATGTCAGTATATGAAATTTAGAGAAACCATCTAGAACAAAAAAATTGGATTCTTATTTGGAACATAGCAGATTAAAAATTAGCTCCAAATTCTAAAAATCCAAAAGTATTTCAAGACCACTGACTCCAGTGTCTTACTACAAACTGAAAAGCACCAAGTACAGTGATTCCTTTTTTCCCAATTGAGCCTCCTCAGTTACTCTATACTCTGTTGTCCCCCTGGAGCTGAAAACCCTCTAGTTTTTGAGGTATGCTGATGACAGCTGGGAATGTGCATTCTTTTTAATGGGAAGGGTTGAGCTGCCACAAAAAACAGACTTAAAAATCTCATACAGTGCTCCCCAGGTCCCCAGATTGTCTCCTCCTGGAAGTAAAATGTGCCTGCTCAGGAAACTTCATATAGAAGTCCAAAATGTTAACTTAAGGTAACTCCATAAAGCATTTTTCCCTGAACATACATTTTCTGAATCCAACACATTTACTGTATAAACTCTTTAAGTAATATTATCACCATGAAATTAAATAATCATCAACCTACTATCTCAGTTCTGAACAATCTCACTAGCAATTTCTGAGCTAAAAGTAGCATACAGACTTATGGAATGCAAAATAACAAGGTCATGAAAGCAAAGGTGGGTCTGAAAGTAAAGAGAAGGGGAAATAAAAAAAGTAGATTAAAATTTTGGAAAATGAGAGACAATAAAACAATAAGTTATGCAATGAATCTGACTAGGAACCACTACGCAAAGCAGAGAACAATTCCTAACTAGGCAAAGCTGTTGTCAGTGTACATTAAATGAATGAAAATTGCCCAAAATTATGGAAAATTAAGCTGGGAATGTCAATATTCACTGTAAGATTACACTAAATCTTTCACTTTACTGAACATTTTTTTTGCCAGGATTATTTATTGACAGCCATCTGTTGGTCTCAAAAAGAAGCAACTTTGTAAACAACCAACCATCTACTTCTACAATGTCCCAGTTATTTCAGTACCTTCTCACCAAAATATACCACAGAGTTATGTTCCAAAGTACTCTTTTTCAGTAGCAGATGCAAAAGGCACCTCAATTTTACCACATACAGCACATCTAACACAAATCTAACCAAACTGAGACAGCTGCATTATGGAAGAATGAAGACAACAAGAACATCATTAAAAAATCAGCCAAACTTTAATTTACATCTACAGGCATGTGTTACCTGAAGGTGACCATATTCGTTATGGGAGAAGACCTCATCTCCAGTCTGTGCACAGAACACAGAATGCAGACATGCAGATGGTTTGGGGTCTTGTTTAAATTTCTGAACCTAAAGGTGAATGAAAGGCAAAACATAAAAGCAAAATCATTATTTCAGTATGTTTGGCAATGACAAATTCACCATATATCTTATTCAGATTATTATTATTATTATCAAACTAAAAAATTTCTGGATATGACCACTATGTAAACCTTGTAATCAACAGTGTCTTTACAGAACAATTACTTTACAGCTGGTAATTAAATAAAACCAAGATAACTCCATAACTCTTGAAGTCATGCTTTGCTCTCCAACAAATTTTAGAATTTTCTAACCATCATTGCCTGTACCTGACCCACATTTCACAGTGTTTTCCACACTGATGTTACCTTCATGAGATATTCTTCTCTACCGACAGAACACACAGACCATGGCTCAGAATAAGCAAATACCACATTGTGGAATTGTCACATCTACTCCACAATAACTCATATCTTCATTGGCAGTAGAATACAACATCTGCAATTTTTGTTACAAGCAGCAGCATCTGCTCAGGTCATGTCTTGAGCATACATAATTCATATTATTAAAAAATATCTTCCTTTTACATGAGGCCATACACCATCTCTCAGAATGAAATCCAGCTCGATTTCTGTCTGTTAGGTACCAGAAACTGTTCATTACTACATTGTAGGAAGAGAAAAGCATCTGTAGTAAACAAGGCAAAACCACACAAGCAGTGTGCCAGCAGTGTGACACCTCTGTTAATTTAATGCTCATTATTCACATCTGCAATCGTCATCCTCAAAACAAGACTGCACAGAAAAGAGAAAAACAACTGCTCAAATGTAAAAAGATCAATTTAGGTCAAGATTATTTAAAGATATGAGACTCTCAACAAACAATCCAAACCCCCAGAAAATATATGTCAGCATAAATACATCTAGCAATACAATATTATTAGTATTATTGTTACTGATAGCCCATGCCTGTGGACTTCACGTTTCAGTTTGTGTGCTCATCGTGATGGAAGCTATGAGCTTACGTGAAAACTATTTCTAATAATACAGTTAGTTAAAAGTCAGTGACCTGAAACTTAAAATAACTCCATACATATATATTTAACTACTTCTAGATCTGCTGCTAACCACTATGCAAAATTTATCCACCACACCAAATTTTAATAAGGAGAAGGCCTGAATATTCAGAATATATTCACAAGAGAATTATGGGCTAAATAAATCAACTGTGTTGCAACATAAGTCAATGACTCTGTTTCCTTACTCATTTTGGAAACATATGCCCTTCTGAACTTATATCATTAAGTTAAATACTGCTGGAGAATGTCTGCTAAAGAAACCAAGCAAAACAACCAAAATGATCACCTATGTAAGGAGAACAACTGCAAACGCAATAACCAAGAAAACTCTTCAGCCTTAATAAAAAGTAGTTCTACATCTTTCTACTTAATCAGAAAAAAGACATAAAAGCCCTCACAACTACTAATGGTGTAATATTTAAATGGGACAAATAACTCCAGAATGAACACAAAGAAGTTTCAAGTGTACCCTGCACTTTCCTTCCCAAAATGCTCATGTCTTCTATTCCCTAAAATGATGCTGTGACCTGACAACAATGAAGCAGCTGTTGTGAGCTGGGGCACACAGTAACACTGAATTTTATCTGCATTTAGGAGTTTGTTTCCCAGTTTAATTAATCCCTCCGAACGAGGCGAGTGCCTGTGTCTGCACCGCAGTGCTGTACCTTATCGGCTTGGCGCATGTAGCAGTAGAGAATTCCTCTCATGCACTTTATAGCAGAATGCTCCAGCTCATGAGTCCTTCCCTTGTCATCATCAATACGCCTGGGTGAGAGAGATAACTCATAAAACAAATTGCAAATGCATTGAGGGGGAAAAAAAAGGAGACATTAATGCTTTGGAATATTAAGTATTTAACTAACGCTGTTGCGTACTGGTGCCCTCACTCGTATCAACGTATTTACAGCCCTAGTAATCCTTTCTTATTAAAAATAATATTAATAAAAAATGGTTTTTGTCTTGCAATTTATACAAGCATAGCTATTTCAAAATTTGAAAATTTAAAAAAATATTTCCTGATATTATAACATCAGTGTCTTGCAAGTAAATGATTCTTAGTACCAGCAACAAACCTACCAATGCCCTGAACTCTCCTACTAGATTTAAAAGTATCCCTTGAGTACAATTTGCCACAAGGACGTCTATTTTTAATAGTGTGCACTAGTTCCTCTGTGACAAATACTGGTACCAATTACATTATATGAAAATATGCTTAGTTACCAAAAATAGAGTGACATTTTTAACCTAGCACCTTCATATATATTTTTATTGATATGTGGAAACCACCATTTTCTACGTGCTTACAATATAGCTTTAGATTTGTAAAGTTTCATCTTTTAAAACTTTCCCAGGGAACTGAGTAACAGAGGGAATGCAACCTGGCAGAGACATGAGTGTGGATGTTATTCACCTGTAAGCAAGGGCCAGTGCCCAGGCACAGGCAGCACAGTAAAGGCTGTCGTGGACTTTTGCCTTTTGCTTATCCCCATAAGTCTTGGTAGGGAACAGACCTGTGGTTGGGCTTTGATGGAGGAGCAACGTTGATTTAACTGGAAGAAGGAAAAATAAAAAGGTTGTTAACAGCACTCCTATTTCTTCCAGTTTCTGAATGGATTTTCAGGAATAGATTAAGGTGTGAACAACCTGTTAGACCATGCACAAGATAAAACAAGAGAAAGAAAGGTAAGGAGAAACACTCACAAAATTTGTTACATTGTTTTTTCAGTCAAATGAGACCTTTTTACACAAAAAACCCAGCAGTATTCAAAACTATTTCTGTGAGTCCGTTCTAGCACAACCCACTTTGAACAGAATTTCTACAAAGCAACCCAGTAATTTCCTTTCTGTGAAAACAGAAGAAAAAAGTGACCAGAGTATGCCCATTGCCCCTCAATCATTGAAATGCTTAAACTCTCCAGAACTCTACATTCATAAAAATTGCATTTTTAACTCAGGCCAGATGACAGTATCAATATTTTTAAAAGTAGAAGGGAGTGAGTAAGTAAGGAGAAAGAACAAATACAATTATTTAACTCAGTACCTTGATATGAAAATCAAATAAGACAGGAATTTTCAGGCTGACAAAACTGAGTTAGAACAAATACTAAATATTACTTAAATTCTTTTTGTACTTCAATATTTCACATTTTGGGAATTGTTTTTCCCATGGTTATATAAGAACCAGAATGCTACAAGATTGAAACTGGGCTTAATGCTCTTGAACATGACCTTTCTAACAATAATCTGTTCGGCACAAGACAGGAAAGCAGGTTTTTTCCACAGATTGTTATCAAGCACCAATTTCAAGAAGACCTCTTCGTTGTCTATGTAGAATACTTAGAAACTAAGTATTCTAAATGAAGATTACAAGGTTTTACAGCTTTTTGCATTACAATCTTCAGTGTCTTGATACCCTATAACAAAAACTTTGAGAAACTATTACTTGAAAAAGTCAATATAGATTATTCTAAATGAACTATAAATTCAATAGCAGATTTTTACTATGGCAGCAGCATAATTGCCGGAGATAAATAGCATGCACCACCACAGATCTGTTGCTGCCAAGTGTTAAAAAAGCAAATTGAACAGCCATCTCCTCTGTAAGAAAGCTAAAAGCAATGCACCTAAAAAAAGCAACAGATCTATGGATAGACCAGGTACAATGTAGATTTCATTCAAAAAGCCATTTGAATGAAGGGAGTCTCATCCCACATTTTTAGAGTGGTGGGAAAATTGTTCACTATTCTATAACCTTGCCTGAATAAAACATACATTTTAAACAGTCAATTGCACAGCCACTAAAAAATCCCAATTTTAGAATACAGGCAGGACTTCATTGTAACACAAACCTCCTAAAACCCAAAACAATCAAAACAAATCATTGCTTCTTTAATGGTTTTGGCTTAAAATAACCTCATAATGAAAAGAAAAATACTGAAGTTGACTTAAAGTACATTAGCTAACAAAATTTCAGCACAAAAATACATTATGGCACAATTAATAACAAAAAAGAACTTCTCACTGATCGCCTGCCAAATCATTCCAAGTACTACAAAAAAGCTTTTTTCCATTTATATTTTTCCTCAGCAGTATCTGGTCAATGCGACCATACTAAGCTACCCCTTTATCCAAAATAATTCTAAATTCAGTTTTACAGCTGGACTGGATTTTCAATAGTCACTTAGATTTCCAGCAAGAAGTGTAACTCAGCCCTTCTCTTTGCATCTTTCAAACTTCCAGCAGAAGTTTAGGAAACTGTCCTTAAGTAGGAATAATGTAGCACTGATATTTATCATGCAAGTATCAATTCTAACTTACATCCAGGTTAATTCAAGCATTATTAACTTACCAATTCTATAGTAATGATTTAATTTATCCCACAGACTTTCCCCCTCTGACTTGGGAAGGTTAATACATTTAAGTGGCTCATAAATGGAACCTAAAATAAGAAAAGAAAACCAAGATCAGAATCAGTTTCATCATTCTAATATTGCTAAAAATTACTGCAATAAGGTATTTTTTCATGTTTGTTATTAAAAAGCACAATTTATCAAACTTCAGTTGAAACAGAAAAGGTTATCTCTACAGAGAATAGATTTCTATACACATGGTGCCTCTCTACACAAACCAGATCTCCATCTGTATCTCCAATGCCTTGTAGATACCCTGCTACAGCAAATGCTATATAAATGTATAGTTAACTACGGAAGACAGCTATTAAATGTTAAGAATTTTCTAGGAACATCTTCTTAGAACTTAAGTATGCTAAAGAGGAAAGTCTGAAAGATATGTAGAAAAACAGAACAAGAGGGCCAAAAGTAGGCCATATTTAACTAAAACTGCCCTACCTGCCTTTAAAATGATCAAGATGGCCAACACTATCAGTGTTTTACCTACCTCGTTTGCACCCACCAGCAGAGTCAGCCCTGATCTCATGTCTTGAATAAGGGTTGGCTTGTTCCCACATGCTATTCTACAGATAAAGCCCCCAAATTACCAGTATTCCAGAGAAATACAGTGCTATCAAATCCCCATCTTTCATTCTCACTGTTTCACTGCTTCACTGTCTCCACCTGAAAGTCAGTTTTACTGAGAGCTGAAATGAGCTGCCTATTAAAAATTACTGGGGGTGAACTATTTCCAACTTCTAATTTCAGAGTAACATGCTGCTCTCCTCCATAAATCTCTCGGGCTTTATTCAGTGCTCTGGATGGCAAGATCTCCAAGAGAGCCGTGTGCTCATAGGAAGAAAGAGAATTTTCCCTTTCCGGACCGCACGCTGCCCTTCTGAAAAGCCCAGGGAATGCCTTGCCAGGGAAGCCCAGCCAGCCAAGCACTTCTGGCAGCACACAGCGAGTGCTCCTTTTGACCGTGCTTCTTTGGCAATCCCAGCACATTCCCAAGCATCAGACACGAGATTGTCCACACACAGGACTCTCATCCACGCAAAGAAATAAAGAAAACAAAACACAGAAAAAGAAAAGTGCTCAAGAAACAACTGGATGTGGCACTCAGTGCCCTGTCCAGCTGCCAAGGTGGTGTTTGGTCAAATGCTGGACCTGATGATCTTAGAGGTCTTTTCCAACCTAACTGGGATGTGTGTGGAATGGTAACAGAAGTTTTAGGAATCAAATCCTTTGGTGGGGAGACAAGAAAATCTCTTGCCCTTCAAGAATTCAAACCTCACCCCAAGTTAGATTGCAAAATTTTGCTCTGCAATCACAGGAGTGAAAAAAAAAATCCACTCCTCCCCAAGCAGACCCCAGGGCATCTGCTCTGCATGGATGCCCTGGTGATGCTTCCCAACCCATCTGAGCTTCCCCTCCAGCCTTTCCTTTCCTCACTGGAAGAGGTTAGATTAGAAATAATGCCTGTATGGGGGAAAGGGCCTGAAAGGGAAGCACAGAGAGCCCAGAGCTGCCCAAAAAAACGAAGTCAAAAGAAAGTAAACTGCTCTGTAATGGAAAAGAAAAACTTGCAACCTATCACAGCTTTTGTATCTTCTATTAAAATAATTAAATAAATAATGAACATTCTGAACCAATTGAAATCCATTTCTCAAAGCAATTTTGTTTTCCTACTTCTTTTTGCCTACAAATCCCTGTCCATGAGATGATTCATAATTTATACTGTTATACAGTTAATTCAGTTATCTTGCAAAAGCACACAATACAGTGAGCTGCTGTAACTGTTCTTTTGTACAATGTTGTAGTGAAAGGACAGAATACACAAAGGAAAAATGCTTTCAGGAAGTCAGTGCATAAAAAGCAACAAATTTATGAGAAATTCACTTTCTAGATTTTCAAAGGCAAAATTAAGATTCTAACTCTTAGATTAGCTAACTGAATGTCATATGCATATCTACCATCCTTTGTGTGTGGAACAGGTTCAGAATGTCCATTTCTCGCAGGCTGTTACCCCAGTGTGGCACCAGGACACACAGCTGAGTATTCACAGGCACAAACACACACAAGTCAAATGTTCCTGAACTAAAACTGTGCTAATTTAAATACTTACCAGACAATCTGTGACCCTCTGTGGCCAACAGAGAAACAAGATAAAGTTATCAAGAACAAAAAGCATATCCTTCTATTTCAGAGCATTCAAAGATTTCAACTTTGTGCAGAAAGAAGATTAAACAGACCAGAGAGCATGAAAATATCAAAACACCACCATCTACAAGTGATGCTATTTGATATTTGAAACTTTAAAAGAAATATAGTAAAACAGAGTAGACTGTTGATGGAACAGAAAGGTGAAATTAATTCAAAGTTTGAAACACTGACAAAAAGTTTTATGCTTTCAAAGTATTCCCTAGAATTACTCCCACTACAAGGAGGAGAACTTGTTTAAATCAAGGTTTTCCACATATTCTTCATTAATTCCTTATTAGCATCTATATAGTTTATGCTTTGCTTGGTAGTCTACAGCATTCTCCTGGAGGAATCATGTGGTAAATTATGTTTCATTACTATCACAACCTAATCAAAGCAAGGAACAGTCAGGACAAACACAAAGCTGCTCCTTCCTTGTGCTTTTGGAGTGAGCCCATAACATAGAGGAAGCTATTTTTAGGATGGCTAAAAAAAAGAGCCTGTCTACAGTCTCATCCGAAATCTACCTAAGAGCTCATTTCAGCAAGACAAAAACCTATCTTGGAAAGCTATTGGTAATTACGTATTTAAAACAGGTTTTCAAACTAAAAAATTATTTTAAAAAAATGACAACAGCAAGACTGCAGCACTCTAAACATAATAGAATGACATATGCAAATAGTACCCTGGAGGTCTCACTTTGTACATTCGCATTCAGAAGAAACAGAATAAGGACATTAATTTTAAATACTGTTTTCCATAAATACATCACTTTATTATAACCATACAGTGTGGGTTGTATTTTAGGTAAATAAGTAGGTATGCTAGAAGAACATAAAAACCTATTTTGTTGATTTACTATTTCTTCTGCTGTCTAGTGGTGTAACAACCCCATCCAACATTTAAATAGGGTATATGGGAGTTCAGCTTTTCTTCCACAACGAATGAAGTATGCCCATTATTTTCTTACACCACAAGTGCATTGCTGCAGGCAGTACCTACTTCAAAATCAGTAAAAAACTCATAGAAAATCAAAGTGTCACTTCCTGCATTAATATAATTAGTATCTGACAAGAGAACACTCAAAGCCTTGATCCCAAGACCAATTAAATCCCTGTTGTCTTCAGACATTGCACTGACTAAATGCCCTATATTCATAATCTGAAGGAAAATGAATCCTTTTTAATTGCCTACCATTTACAGGTTCCAGAGTAATATTTCACCACTCTTCAAGTTGAATATAATAAAAATGATAGACATTCCTTTCAAAGTATTAGAGAACAGGAAGAAATCTCAATCCTATGTAAATACAGCCTCTGGAGTCTGAAAATATTATGTCATCCTGATGTTAAAGTACTTTCCCATCTATCTCATTTTAATTCCAGTTATATCTGAGATTAGCATTAACAGCTCTTCAGGGAAGAGCTATAAACTGTCCAGATGTTTACATTCAGAAGTTATGGCTAAAATGGCTTTAAAACAACTCTGCTCCCAAATTTGTATGTATTTGAAGGAAGGTTTGACACACACATCGTTGAAGATGGCAGTAATTGTGGATATAAAAGAAAAATAGGGATTAGAGTGGAATTCTGTACCAAGTCTATGGAGAAGGATTTGCATATTTCAATAGGGATGGTTCATTCAAATTTTTTAATAAAATTAATATAAATTTTTTTATAAAATTCATATAAACAAACACTTCCCTGAAGTTTAATCACAAATGGAAGCAACATGGCAAGAACTTTATTTCCAACACTTCACATGCCAGAAAAACAAAAGAAAACATTGATTTGCATAATCAAATCAGGACAGTCCAAAAGCAAAAAAAAATAGATACAATATTTCTTGCTAGATTTGATAAGAACGAAAACTGACCACAGGCTTTAACGTGATACTAGTTCTGGATGCAATCAAACACTTGAGACAGGAACAAGCTCTGGACCTCAGATCTCTGTAACTTTCATTACCCAGCACTAGTAAGGGCAATGACATCTTCACATTACACAAGGCATTGGGACCAAAGAGGATTTTATTTCTACTCACAGTAGAGTTTAAGAAATGACACCACATTTTTAATGTGATTTTTAATCACTACATACAGGAGGAAACTATGATCTCATAGTTGACCCTGATTTGAGCAAGAGGCTGTACAACCCTTCCAGACTGAACTGCTCTACAATTCAATGAAAACAGGGTAAGGAAACCCCAGGAGAAGGGCTTGGAGAGGAAGAAGTAATAGGTATTACAGTATTCTTCTACTTGAATACACAGTAAAAGTAAGTAAAAGGTACAAATTGTTACCTAGGATGAGTGATGATAACAACCTGGGCAAAAATGAGTAAAATCTTGTGATAAAATAGCATTGAAGTGACAAAGATTTTAAACTATGATTTATCAAGAAAAATCATGTGCTAGACTCTGCAAGTAATTCAATTAGTATTTCATAGAATCATAGAATATCCTGAGTTGGAAGAGACCCAGAAGGATTATCAAAGTCCACCTCCTGGCCCTGCACAGAACAAACCCAGAGTCCCACCCTGTGCCTGAGAGCACTGTCCAAATGTTTCCTGAGATCTGTCAGGCTTGGAGCTGTGACCACTGCCCTGGGGAGCCTGCTCAGTGCCCAGCCACCCTCAGGGTGAAGAACCTTTCCCTGATATCCAACCTAGACCTCCCCTGACACAGCTCCAGCCATTTTCTCAGGTCCTGGCACTGGTCACCAGAGAGGAAAAAGAAAAAAATATGCACCAATTTATTTTGTCCTCTCTCTATTTCCTAATCATCTGAAGTCAGTTCTCTGTACAGTATGTTATACTTAATGGAAACTACCGATTTCAGGATTTACAGTAACTAACAACACACAAAAGCTACTGAACACCAGAAATAAAATACTGACCATCGTGCCAGTACACAGGAGCTTCACATAACCAAAATGCCAAAGTCTACCACACAAGCCTTGTAATTGCTACAAGCAAGGCAGGAAACCACTCAGGATATTCAAGGCAGGCATTGCCATTTCTGAGAATTCAAAATAATAGGTGTTAAAACTACTATAAATGTTTATTTTGTATCACAACAAGAGAAACATCAAGTATTGATACAATAATCAGGAAAAAGTAACTTTTTTTTAACACTGTCAACACATCACATGTTCTTTGACGTTAAGAGAGGCAAAATTGAAACGCCACAGGCAGCGCAGAGTCAGTTGTGTCCCCTCACCTGGTTACTCTCAGCAGCACTTGAGCTGCTACTGTGTTTCAACAAGGACTACACAAGGGTCTTCCCAATCCCATAGTTTCACACGGACACATCTGTTCCCAGTCAAACTCCTTTCAAAATACACAGCAGAGGCCTTTACAACTTCACATATTCCACCTTCTGTTGTACCTGAGGAGAAGCTGTGCCAGAGGGCTTTACTTTGCTTCCACTTAATTTGCAAAAGGTAAGCTTTAACCAATGACTGACTGACTGGAAATTTTACTTCCTATCTCTAAACCAGTCATGCTGGGGTTTTTTAGGAGTCAATTGCAAACACCATTCTTAGGGCATCTTTCATGTGACTATCATCTTAAAAGAGAAATTTGAGTTCAGAGATGGTTAAACTCAGGGATACTGACAGGAACACAAAACACAAACAAAACAGGAAGATCTGACAGTAGATTTCAATCTAAATAGATTACAATTTTCAGAAATTTTCACCAAAAGAGTTCAAATTTTTCCGTTCTACTGTATAGTGCTAAAAATCTACTAGCACAAACACTGCATGAAACAAAACACACAATTACTTTTTGTCAAATTAAATAGCCACAAACAAAAACAAAACACAGAACTGCACACTTACCAAATTTTAAAAAAGCATGCGCAGAGGAGGCTCTGTCATCATCCAAATTGGCCATTTCAAATTGGTGCAGCTAATCACAAACGTCTCAGGCTAAGCTACAGTAATTTTCAAAACTGTTTAGTAAATGTTAAAGGCAATCAGCATTAAATTAAGTGAAAGCAATGTTAGTGGAGTTATTAACATGACAGACTGCACAGCACAAACTTTCATTACATCTTATGTTTCCTTCTACACTGACCTCTTGGTTTTATTTTGCTTTTACTTCCATAAAACTTATCTGAGTAAAATGACACAGTTTACAGATGGAAAAAATCCATCTTTTGGCTATGGCTATTTGACATGAGCTTTGTTATTCAATAAGAAATCTGCTACAATGACCAAAAGGTGATGAATACAATCTGATATATTTCAAGATGAAATAAAAATACTGATTTTACTAGTGCATACAAAAGTGTTCGGTAAAATTAATGACAAGGAGCTAAAACTCTGCTTATGCATAGGGCTGCTTTTATGCCACGTGGAATCTACACCAGGATGTTTCTTGCAGACATACGTATTACTTATGGCACTGAATATCTCAGTTATTTGAGGTAGGGCATCTTCCACTTTGCAATATACAATATGAAAAAAGTGTTTGTAATTATGATGACAAGCTTTTCCAAATCTTTAAGATTTATGTTATTTAAAGTAACCAAAATTTCAGGGGCTTTAGACTAGTCAACTACTGAATATCTTTATAATCTGCTCCTAATGAGAGTAGCAACAAATGAAACAGTATTTTATTGCTTCAGGAAGGGAAATGAAGATTTCTGAATAAAATTTGGTTTTACTGGAAAAAAATTCATTCATAATTTAATACACATAAACATGAGGATACAAATTACCGCCTACAGGATTGAGTCTTACATGAGACATTGCTGCCGGCTATAAAACATGAGTCACTCGTGCATTTCAGGCACGTGTGTCTATACTCCAAGTCTACTACATTTTACTCCAAGCAGCACATTAGTAAAAAAAAACCAAAACCAAACAAAACAGTGCTGTTTGTGAGCTTCCAGCACAGGTCTCAGCCAAACCAGAAACATGTGGGGGAGTTTCAGTCACTTTCTATGATCATCCCAGCCATGTCTCCTGACAGGGCCAGGAAGGAAGTAAAAAAGCCCTGAAGTCATACAAATTGCAACATAAAGATGCAGCAGTAAACTTGAAAAATAAGAATATAATTTTAATTTCTAGACATGAATGTTACCTGAAAGATAATTGATTTTAAAATCAACCCTACTATCAGAAAAACTTTTCAACTCAAATAATTTTTATTTCTTAACCAAATTTCTTCAGTTATTATATAAAATGCCATGAACAAATCTCTAGACAATCTCTGGACAAAATCCGTATGGACTGGGAAAGAAGGAAGTGAACTACAGCAACACTCTGTCATGGCACAGAAGGCATTTGTAATATACATTTAACAAAAAAGTAATAGGCAGCAGCAGTTAAGAAAAAGTTTAAATCCATCCAAATGCCTCCTACAGACACAGGGCCTGCCCCTGCAGGGGATTCCCAAAATTCGTGTGCTGTGCTGTGACCTGGGATTCACACACTCCCAACGTGCAGCTGCCACACTCGGTTTTGCGGAGCTCAAAGGCTCCGTTTGTCAATCAACCCTCAGACCACAGCACGGTGTAATCATAACCGGGCACAGGGTAACAACTCCTTTAGCGGGCACTATTAATCCTGGCATTTGCCAAGCAATCCAGACAGAAATTGAACTTTTAAAGCCAAATTAATCAGACCAGTCTTTAAACAATCAATTCTTTAAAGTCCTCATAAAGCGCCATTCTCCTCTCACATTGTCTGATCAGTCATTAGCACAACAAAACCAACCAAACATGCAAATAAGTAACAACTTAATTTAAACACGCATGTGTGGCATATAAATAATCACAGAGGGATCTTCTGGAAAACTGTTTCCATTAGAACAATTAAAGCCCTACTAAAACTGGATTTTACCTTAAAAAAAAAAACCATTCAAACCCCGAGTTTTTTGAAGTTCAGCAATTCGGGCTAACTCGGCAAACATCACCCTTGGGTTTGGGCCAGAACGTAGCTGCCACACAGTCCATGTTCAGAACAAGAAATTCCCATGCAGTAAAAGGGTTCCCTTTACCTAACAGAAACCTGGCAAAAGCTGGTACTTTGCTCTAAACACTTCATCTGTTCCACAACTGCAACGCTTTATACTACTGCGGTACTAAACACTCCCCGAGCGGCTGCCTTTGCACCCGTGAGGGGAAATGACACCTGAGCGGCACCTGGCGCTGTGCCCGCCAAGGACACGCGGGGCCGGCCCCCACCGGGGTGACCCCTGTGCCACTCACGGCACCGCCACCGCCCACAGACACGGCGGGGACGGGGAAACAGCCCCGGGCCGGGCCGGGAGCGGGGCAAGGAGTGCGGGAGCGGGGCGGTGAGTGAAGAGAGACAGAGGGATCCCCGGAGCTCCTCCCGGGCAAGCCAAGAGGTCAGACCTGAGCGTTTGGAGCGAGCGCGCAGCTCCAGCATCTTCCAGCTCACATCAGACATGTGAGTCGCCGCCATGGCGGAGCGGTCCCGGAGAGCCCCGGCGCTGGGTCCGGGGCGCCAGGCGGGCCCTGCTGGCTCCCGCCGTAAAGCGACTCGCGCAGGCTCCGCCGCC